>VUQI01011072.1:14631-31524 GCA_015106735.1 Paratilapia polleni
AAGGACAAATACAGCAAATAAAGATTCTTGCAGGCTATGGGAATTAGGCAATAAAAAAAAAAGTGTTTTTAAGCCTTGTTAAGATAACTTAAACAAAGAATTGTGCTTTTAACATTATTTTAGTCCATTGCAATATCCATTGTGTTTTAAACCGTTTCTTTAGCTAAAGGGAACCTGTGGTCTGTAAGGACCCAAAGAGTCTGAATATATTGTCCTCTATTTGCAGGAAGACATATTTCAGCAACCTGGGTTCCGGAGTGAATTTGCAGAAATAAGGGATTGTCTTGACACAGGGATGCCAGATTCCCTACGTATCCTTCCAAAACTATCTCCATCATAATAAAAATTGTGGAAAAAAATTGTTTATCATAATATAATATTTGAAGAAGTCACACAGTACATCAGTACATATATATTTTATTTATTTATTTATATTATTTATTTAATTTTATTTTTGGTTTTGTACCATAATTACACATTTCAAAGAGTATTATATTTATATTGGATGGACACTGTGGGCTTTATCAGCCCTTTAATCCTCAGTTAGTAATAGGGATATAAATGCTGTTAAATTAAAGCTGAAATTTGGCACTTCAGATGCCAATAGCTTATTTCAGAAACGACACACTGCACTTCTGAGGAAATACAAGGAAAAAAATTAAAATTTACCAAAATTTACCAATTTACTCTGTATTGCTGTTGAATCTGTTTGATGGCAGACTTGTCTTTTTGAATGACTCTTGGTATGTGACACTATATTATTATTTTTGTACTTCTGCATTTTAAAACATGCAGATTTTGCTGAAGAATTACAACCTTGACCCTGTGAATTTTGACCTGCAGCGGGCAGTAATCACTCGGTGGCAGAGGCCTTGCTTCTGTTCCTAGATGCCCTCCCAGAGCCTGTGGTTCCCTATTCATTTTACCAGCTGTGCCTCGAATGCTGCTCCAGTGCCAGCCAGTGTGAGAAAGTAAGTGAAACAGACCACAGTTAATCACTGTTTTCTACTAATCCCATATGTATGAAATTCTAAAAGTTATTATCTTGTATTTTGTCTTTAGGTTATTTCCACGCTACCTCAGTGCCATAAAAATGTGTTCAACTATTTAGCTGCCTTTCTCCGTGAGCTTTTGAAGAATTCTGCTAGCAATCGATTAGATGTCAGCATCTTGGGTAAGAAAATGAAGCAAGCCACTCCTTCTGTTCATTTGTAAATATGTTATTACTACCTTATTTTGAGCTTTAGTCAACATTTTGAGTAAGAGAAAGAAATAAAGCACTAGAAAGCGGAAAGAAATATTATGTTTGTGACTTTTTATTGCTCAGTGTAAAGCCAGTGATTTCTGTAAAGATGTTTTGTTTTGGGGTTTTTTCTCCTTAAATTGTTCTGCACAAATAAAGGTTGAATTTGAAAAGTATAGCAGCAAAATGAACTGCAGTAAAAAGAAATATAACTTTGTGAAACCACTTGTTTTCATTTTCTGTCACATTCCTTGAAAAACATCTGCTAATAAAGTTTGCACATCATTAAGACATTATGAATAATTTCACTATCCTGTGTAATATGAATAATTTATTTTCTTTATGTATAGCCACCATTTTTGCCTCCTTGCTTCTGAGGTCACCTGCGAAGCAGGATCTTGCAGAGAAGAGGAAGACTCAGGAGTTCTTTCAGCACTTCCTGACCCAAGTCTCCTCCTAGATGGAGGACCTGTCCTTCTTGCTGAAGCTGAACACTAAAAAACTGTAAACGTCCAGTATTTGAAATAACTGTAATGAATTATGATGTTCCCAGATTGCTCTTTGTATAGTTATATAAAATAATTACTGTCAGTGATGGTTCTTATCTGATATTACTTTATTTCAAAAATTTGTGATTTATTGATGCACAGTTTATTGTATATCATTGAGCAACTGTAGAAGCCTAACAATTTTTAATGTATGTATATTTTATTTAAAAAAAAGAATAATTTGTATTTTCATGTTTCTGATCTCAGTATATTGTTTTTTAATATATAAAATAATTGGAAACAAGTTGTGTGTACCTGGTGATTTTTTTTTAATCAAAATTATATTATTCACAGTCAGTGTGCCTGTCACGAGCAAATAAATTAACACTAGTTTAATATAAATGAGAAACCCTCTGCTACAGTCACCTTATAGAATCGTTTTTATGCTTTACCTTTAATATCTTAATTTAGCATAAGTTATACATTATTTCCCATAATTCATCACGAATGGCTGAGTCTGTGACGTTGTATGGTATCCTAGGGAGGGGATAGGAAGAAAGTGGTCAACATCCAAAGCATCGGAATAAGGATTAAAATTCAACAGAGGTAAATATATTTTAATGTCACTTCCTTTTAGTCGATACACTTGAGCCTTAGTTTGCCACTTTATCACTTGGCAAAATGAAACTTATCCTTTTTTTTTTTTTTTGCAGGAAAGATATGTAATGTGGACAGTAACCGTTTATCGCTAGCTCCTTAGCTTAGCAGTGAGCTAAAGCGTTGCTACCTAGCAAGCTATGCATGTGTGGAGAAAAGAGTGGCAGTTGGCTTACCTAGCCTGTTGCTAACTAGCTTCCATTTAGCCTTCTTTGGCTCTCGAGCTAAGGAGAAAAATACTGATGTGATAACTTTACAGTCAAGCCAGATAACGTTAAAAGGTGCGTAACGACAGATGCAACATAAACGACCTGCAATTTTAAAATATGTTTATAGCAGCTAGCCAGCGACAAATCAGGCTAGAAACGATGTAATCAAGAGATCAGTTATCCACCAGCGCCTAGTTAAACAGAAAGCTAACAGTGTAAAGCTAACAACTTCAGTACTGTGACATGAAGTTGGGAGAACGATGTTGTTTTGTCAATCAAAGGTTAACTTTGCGGTCACTGGGTACTTATTAGGCCACTCTTATGTTTGTAAACGGCGCCGCACTGTATACACAGCCATGCAAATTTAACTGTCATTGTCAGTGTGAGTGTGATAGCTTTCATACGTTACATGTATCGTTTTTGAAAGGTAGGCTGATGTTCTGATTGATTAGAAATCACCGAGTAAGTCAGGTATCCAGCTGGGTTTAGCCCCAGCTAGCTCGTGATTTCTGTCATTGGAGTCAGAAAGTTCCAGATCTCGATGTGTGGCTTTAGTTTCTGTTAACAGGGGTAATAAGTCGTAAGCGACTTACGGAGAATTCAGTCTTCTTTGGTGAAAAACATCAAGTTACTTTCGAGTGACACACGCAAGTCCGCAGTATAAGTAGGCGGACATGTTTACATTGGCATTTAGTCAAACCCCTGTTCTACACATAACATACAAAGCTGAGGCTCTGTCTAGTCAGTTGTTGGCAAATGTCCCTGGCTGTCAGAGTAGGCCTACACAATGACAGCTGATATATTTTAACTGGGCAAGGTGTCGTTTATTTTGAGTGGACAACCCTAGTCTGATCTGCTGCCGTCCAACTTTATGAGATAACTTGGTGCAGATTGAATTACTAAACGCTGATAAATGCGTTGTAAGTGCTTATCTTCCAGAAAACGTGAGCTCTAACTCAACTCTGTTTTTTAATGTTTGGTTATGCCTTTCATTTAATTAAACTTTGCACTGATTAAGTTGAGCTATATAAATAAACTTTTCCTTAACTGTCTTTGTTGATAAACAGAAATAAGGACATAAATAAAATAGCTGATTTATTTTTCAGGGTGTAACTTTAACGTGTGAGTGTGCAGTCCTCCTTGCCAAGGAAGGAGAGGCATCAGGGACCATGAGTGTGAATGGCCCTCATACGGAGGCGCCCATGTACTTTGAGGTGGAGGTGGATCACCTGGAGCGGGATGACGAAGAAGACGACAAGATCCACTTTGACAAAGACGATGACCTAATTGCTGAACCTTCATCGTCCTCTGGTCGGGTGTATGACCGCACCACAGTGCTCATTGAGCGGGACCCAATACGGCTGGATGAGGAGGGCGAAGAGGAGGGTCACTGTGGAGGGGATGAAGATGGAGTCACCTTCCTAACTGAGGGGGAGGGTGATGGAGATGAAGAGGAGGGCTCTCTGGCCTTCATGGCCGACCCTGACGGGATGTTACAGGGTTATGTGCACCACACAATTTCTCCTGACCAGATCCAGTTCACAATTAATCCAGGCTCCACCCCCATGCCACGCAACATTGAGGGGGCTACGCTAACCCTACACTCTGAGTGCCCAGAGACCAAGCAGAGAGAGGTAAGCCTAAATAAGTACATCTCCTCCACATGTAAGAGATGCACATCTGTTACAGGACACATGTATATGCTTGTTGGGTTACCAGAGGCTCCTCTGTTTGGTTCTAAGTTGTGCATGTGCACATCTATAGCAGATTGAAATAATTGCTTGTCAAGGCTCTTTCAGTCATCACAACTAATTGTTCTGCTGAACAGCACACGGTTTAA
The DNA here is from genome assembly GCA_015106735.1 of Paratilapia polleni. Taxonomy (NCBI): domain Eukaryota; kingdom Metazoa; phylum Chordata; class Actinopteri; order Cichliformes; family Cichlidae; genus Paratilapia; species Paratilapia polleni. The sequence continues at coordinate 19,069 of VUQI01011072.1, forward strand.
AGAGTTTATCCTGTAAAAATAGAGCATTCATGTTTTTTTAACATAGCTTTTCTTGGTGAAATGCAAAGTGCAGTTGCAAATATGTCACTGTGCTTCAAGTTCTTTTAAATTAATCTTCCCCAGCAGCTACGCAGAAGTTGCCATCCTGTTGCCTCCAGCAGCAAACTGTCCTAATTAGCAGAGGTGAACAATAAAGTAAAGCCATCTGATAGAAAGCCTGCACCTGTTAAGCAGCAGGTCCTTACCATATAAGAGACAGGGTGTTGAAGCACTACAGGGAACAACATGATTCTGTTTTCTGTGTTTAGTAAGTTGATTTAGATGTTATATAGCCTACCATATTCCCATAAAGAAAAACATCACATGTAGTTCTTGACCTAAACACACCAAAGTAAGATTATTGACCGGCTGACTCAACATCTGCTGTCAGCTTTTTTGTAAGGTATAAAATATATTTAACCCATACCCTTTTTTATGTCAGGCAGAACCATCGAATTAAGTGTGTGCACCTAAAATTTACTGTAAACTTTCTAGACTGAAGCATTATCCCTGTGTTGTCTTTATCACTTTATTATCCTACTTTAATATCATATTACGTATTAAATACTAACATACTGGTAAATTTAGATTGTGCTGTCATTACATGGGCATAGTACTGGAGAGAATGCCATATTATTCCTGAATATTATCAACACAGAAATATTGCTGCTTATATGGCCAATTTTGGTTTGAACAGTTATGGTGAATCAAGGTATTGTGGATAAATTGAAGATGCTGTAATGTCAGCCCAATTTTTAAACCCTGGGAGAATCTTATTGGAATTTTGTAAACAATAATAAAATGGTATTTTATTTTAGTGGTGGGACGTGCTGTTATTACCAACTGCAAAAAATAACAAATAACTAAGGGGAAGAATTCATTAAACTTTCTGAAGTTGTGGGCAAATGCCAATTCCTTGGGACAGTATAGAAACATGCTGGGATCTTTTATTGTGAATGAAAGAAGGTCTGTAGCATTTTCTGGCTTCATGTCATTTCTAAGAAATGAATTTATATTTATATTATTATATAATAATATAATAATATTATTATATAAGATAAGATTATATATATAAGACTGCAATATAAAGTGACGCAACACTGTTCTGCAGGCTCCGAATCATAAGAAAAGGACGGATGATTCTTCGTTATGTATCACATCCTCTTTTTTTAGTGAAAAGTAGCTGTTGACATGAGTGTGAGAAGACAGGGTGTTGTATTTGTGAAGTCATGTGCATGCAAGTCTTTGTGATATGTTAAACAAAATATAAAACCGTGTGGAAAGCGTGCACTGAGGTGTTGCCCAGCATTTGTTGGTGTAGCAGCTACACTAAGCACTCCTCTTTTTTTTTTTTAATCTGGATGTAATGTTGAATTGGCTTTTTCACTGTCATCGTGTTTGCATTACTATTTGGTCTTGTTAAATTTATAAAATATACAAGAACATGTAGCTTCACTATCCCTAAAGGGAAGTTCACTTGCTAGAAAATGACAGAAACAACTAATAAAATTAAGCTCCGTTTTCCTGGTTTGTTGAAAATTGTGTTGATTGAAATAACCACCCTGAGTGGTTGAGTATAGAGCATCCAAGAATGGCTGTTTCATGTGAACACCAAAAAATATATAAATAAAAACTCCAGCCTCTTTCAACAAGTGCAAGAAAAACATCTAATGATGATCAATATCAACCACTTAATGATGCTGCTGTTAATACTCTCACATAACCATTTAATTTGTAATGGAGTGATCTCTTCCGCTATGTGTGTGGGAAGCCAAAGCATACAATACTCTCTCATAACGATCAAAATCATGGTGTAGTAGAGTCACGATGGTGTGGGAGATGAATGTAGTTCTGAGCTGCCAACTATAGCAGGCTTATGCCATGGCTTTGCATGGATATTTCCTTAACAAATGATCCCTGCCACAGACTTAATAATCAAAATGAATGGCTTTGGACTACGATCTCTCAGATTAGTGTTTGTCGGAAGGACTGAAAGCTAAATCAGCTGTGTAAATTTTATTCTATAACAGCTAAGTAGGTTGTGTTACTGGGTGTCTTGGAGTTCTGCAAGAACTGCAAGGTTGCATGAACATTGCTGAGTTTTCTCTGGTGCATCAAATATTTTAATAATCTCATTTGCCTTGCTTTGATTGTCCTGCAATTCATTTTTACAAGAATACTAAGAGGATTTAGTTTAGTAATTTATAGAGGTAATACCAGCTGAGAAAAGAAAGTCTCTTGTTGAGGAGGCCAGCCACAAGCTTTCTCCTCCTGGCCTTGTGTTCAGTACACGATAGAATTTTTCTAAGTAGAGAATGGGCTGATTTTATTCACAATGCCCCAGGATATTTGTGTGAGAGCAGAGCAGGAGACTGCCACACTGCAATGGACATCGGTGCTGTGAAACAGAATTGGAAGGGATGTATTGCATGGGGGGTTAGTCATCATTGCTGTCCTTTATGCTCACCCGCTTCATGTGGTGATGGGAGGCTGAGTCATTAAGTTCAAGTCCCATCCAAAAGGTCTCACTGACTCAGACTGTCACCTCATCGAATGGCAGGGCTGGTTCTTTCTGAGCTGAATTTACAAATTATTTTCTTCCTGTGTTTTCCTGTTTTTTGTTTGTTTTTGTTTTTTTAATTAAAATGTTGTTAGATAAAGGTTAAAGACAGTTTAACTGATTTTTCAAGAGAGTTGATGTGATCCTTTTGCTTAGCCTCAGCATGATTTCAGTACGTTTGAATTCAGTTTACCAATTTTTTTCCCCCCTCTATCAGGTAAAGCGGTACCAGTGCACATTCGAAGGCTGCAAGAGGACGTACAGCACGGCAGGAAACCTGCGGACACACCAGAAAACACATCGGGGCGAGTACACATTTGTGTGTAATCAGCAGGGCTGTGGAAAGGCCTTTCTCACCTCTTACAGCCTTAAGATCCATGTCCGTGTTCACACCAAGGAGAAGCCATTTGAGTGTGATGTGCAAGGCTGTGAAAAAGCCTTCAACACGCTATACAGGTAAGCCTTCTTGGTTGTCTTCTTTAATATCTCATCATGTTGTTGTCTTTACAGTGCTGTGGGAACTGAAAGGTGACTTTATTATCATCGCTTTAGGTTCTGTTTCAGTTGTGATTGTCAGACTTGGCTAAAAATATTATTAGTAAAGATAATTGGATTGTGTCATGATAATGAGAGGTTTTTTTTTGTTTGTTTTTTGCTTTTTTGGCATTTCCTGCAATTTTTACTGTATTGTCCAAAGAATAAATGCAAAAAAAATTCCATAAAATAAACACTAGGAAAAATCAGAACTTTATCTCTGCACTTAATTTGTATTTCAAAAATATTTTTGTATGGCTGCAGTTTTAGGACCTGAGTGTAGGAGGCAGATGACAAAGCATGACGCAGCAGATGTCTTGACACCTTATTGGAGTATGACAGCTGTGTATATAATTGCCTCTGTAGTGGGAAGTGAGTGTATACAATGTGCAGTTATAGTACATTAAAAATGTATTCATAACTTGTGTGGTTGACTTTAAATTTTAAGGCACATCTGGACTTGCCTCACAGTACTCAATAACATATCTTTTGTACATTAAGTTGACCATTTTCCTGAAACCTTTGTTACTCACCGTGTTTAGTGGCCAAATGGAATGCTATTGGGTTGGTGATTGAAGTACATCACAGGCTTGCTTTTATGGACGTCTGAGCTAATGTTGGACAGTTCTCATTACAAGTCATTGCATTGTTTTTCTTGGCCTTCATGCAGTAACTATACTGCAGTTTGTGGTGTGTTTTCAGGTGGTTGAATAAGTTAGTTGTGTTGCTTTGTAGCGCAGACACAACTCTACAGCACTCTTTGCATAGGATTTGTTCTTAACATCCCTTGTGTTAAATCTAAAGTATTTCCAAACAATGGATGATGATCCACTTCAAGGGGAAATCTCTTCTCCTTCTGCTGTGCCAGACATTTGAATTTTGTTGTAAGTCTTTTAATATAGTGTTACTCATCCACACTAGACCAGGAAACGTCACTCTGCATGGTGCAGGGCATAGCTGTGATTGGCACATGCAGACATGTGGTCAGGTGCTGATTTAGGGAGTGCTTGATTTGCTTTTGCTTTGTGTTCTATTGGTGGAGCATGCATTTTCCATATCACTCGATCATGTTTATTTAATTGTGGGAAGTCAAAATTGTGATCAATATTAAAATTGTGCAGCCCTGCTCCCTATCTGACTCAAATCTTTTTTTTTTTTTTTTTTTAAATTTTTTGGTTTTTAGACTTTTTAAAAGTAAGAGCAACAGGAATCAACACATGGTGCTGAATGCCACTGTGTTTACTTTGTCTCTCTCAGAGTGTCCCATTGTGGTTTAATGAAACACTCGATATTCTCTGCAGGCTAAAAGCACACCAGAGACTTCACACAGGCAAGACGTTCAACTGTGAATCAGAGGGATGCACAAAGTACTTTACCACACTCAGCGACCTGAGGAAGCACATTCGCACACACACTGGGGAGAAGCCATTCCGGTGAGTGTTTCCTTTATCACAGCTGGTTTAATTTACTCCTAGTTGAAGATGAAGGACCTGCTATACAAATAGAGGAAACTCTTAGTGTATTTAGTGTGTTTTCTTGTCTATGCTAACAAAGTCCATAAAAAGACACAGGGGGCAATGGGGTATGGCTTTAATCTAGATAGATGATGAAATCCAGTCTTTAAAGTTCTTCACTTTATGTTTACATTTCATTTCAAACAGTGTTTTCTTTTTCTGTCTTTGCTTTCAGGTGTGATCACGATGGCTGTGGAAAAGCCTTTGCTGCAAGTCATCACCTAAAAACGCATGTACGGACACACACAGGTACATATTGTTTTATTTAACCTCAATTATCTAGGGAAGCTTCAACAAACACATGCTTATTTTTAATTTCTGCCTGATTTGCATTTACATTGTTGCACTGTACCTCCCACATATAGTCTATTTAAATGGTCTAACCTGAAAGATTTTTCCTTCAACCAAAAACAGTGTAATTGCGGACTTCCTTTCAGAATTATTCATGTAGTTAAAAGAATAATACTTGAAAAGGCTTTGTCCATGTGCGCTTGTATTGACTGAACAAAAAGGCTTCCAAATCAGACCTCCCCAGATGGACAGCTGAGGCCAAGTCCTTTGCTCTAATGATTGTATGCTTCTTCAGAGTGGGCAGATGGTCTTCCCAAAGTGCCAGTGATTGAACACACAGGCAAATACTCACTCCTGTTCAGGTGGTTTCTCTTATATAAGGATATAGTAGATCATAAAACCAATCTGTTAAACTTTTAAACTTATTGTTCATGTGAAAGAGAAATGACTGGGTTATGCTTTGTGTTGTTTAAACAGAATCTCCTATTGGATGAAAACAACAGTGAATCATTAGAGTCTGTGGCTAAAGTGTTTAAATGGTCTCTTTTCCAGTTGTGTGCATATTAGACAAATATAGGTGCAAGATATATCCATCACTATTGGGATATTAAAATCCAGCTACAGTTCATGGGCATGACTGAAGTGAAATTCATGGTACTGCATTTGTGTCCATTTGCATTGGTTTTTGCCTTCTTAGAGTGAAGAAAAACCGAAAGCACGTAGTTCTACAGTGATGACACTGTGCGTAGGTAGAATACTGATTGGTTGAAAAGTGGGCTCAAACAGGAAAGAGAGTGACAGCATAGTTCACCAAAAAGAGGAAGAAGCACAAAAAAAAATCAAATAATGGCTGCAGTGGCCAATTTTCATTTTTTAAACTTTCGGTTTTGCTTTATTACAGAGATATTGTTTGTATGTTCTGACTTCTGTGATCCGACTAAGGTTAAGGACTAACAATAGCACAAACAAGAGTATCCCATATTACTGGTTGTTCCACCTGTTTTTAACACTGCCCCCTGGTGATAGGATACAGCTACATCATGTGGATGATGGTCTGCAAAGCTCTGCATAAGATGGTCTCTCAAAATTTCTATATTATTGTAACATTAGTGACTTTTTAACTTTCATTCTCTGAAATAAGGACATACAGCCACATTTCATTGTCTTCAAAAAACTCATTATTATCATTTCTTATTTGAAAATAAATTTGCAACTTTGAACTTGGCTGACTTTTTCCTGCCTGCCAGGAAAAGTAGAAAAAAAGTCAAGAATAATAAATGAATCAGTGTCATTCTGTATTTTCTCTGCTTGTTCTGTAGGGGAGAAGCCATTCAACTGTCCTAGTGATGGCTGTGAGAAGACTTTTAGCAGCCAGTACAGTTTGAAGAGTCACATCCGGGGCCACGACAAAGGACAGCCCTTCAGCGTCTCTCTCACCCATCCGCTCTCTGAAGTGAGTCACAGCACAGCGTCTCCTTAGAGTGTAGGCACAGTTGGCACAGTCATCTTGTTCTCCATGTACAGCCTCAGGGCTACATGACACTGTGGGTCCTCATGTTATTTACTATATGCTGTGTTTAGAAGTACAGTGCTCTTTTTCTTTTTTCTTTTTTTTTTTGTTGCTGGGTGCATTCTTGAGTAAATTTATTTGCAGGTTTTCATATACTAAACACTTGTGTTATAACTCCTATTATAAGTTTTATTATTAGATCGTAGGCTTTCTAGAGGGCATGTCAACCCAAAACAAAAGCTGCAAACCTGCATAGTGTTTCCACTTGTGCAATGGTCTGAGTTAGAGTGGCAATACACTGTTAACCATGGTAAATTATTTAAGTTAATATAGAAGAAGAAATGCTTGTAGACCACATAGATTATATTATTCTTTTTCAAAGGTAATAATTATGTTATTCTCTAATAATTACCTTATATGGAAACGCCTAGACTTTTACATTACCATACAGTAGGTGTCATTTCCATGACTCAGCACTTGGAGTGGCTACTTTAATTAGGAGGAATTACCTATTCATCTGTTAATTACAGGATGCAAATCACTCGCTGTGCCTCAGTGACTTGAGCCTCATCTCTACAGACTCAGAACTACGAGAGAACATCCATAATGTGAGTTTGGACTTTATGTCATCTTTGTCAAAACAGATGTTGGGTTTACCCTGTAAAGGGGCTGTCAAGATGATCAGTTAAAATGCAGATATTTTAGCTCTTTAGTTTATTTTATATCCACTGTAATAAAATATCATCAGTAAAACAATATATTCAGTGAGTGCACCTTTTTTAAATCTTTTGTTAATTTTCATTTTATTGCAGGCTCAAAATTTGGACCTCAACAATGCGACCCCTGTGAAAATCTTTGAGCTTATGTTCCAGAGTCCTGAAAATAGTGTCAGCCAAGATGATGCCCATCCCAGTGGTAAGAATATTTCATTTAAAATCTACCTGCTTGTGATTTTTCTTAATGTTCTTGTTCTGAGAGAGTTGTTTTTTTCCCTCTTCAGAGAGCCTTGCTGAACCTTTCAGCTTAGAGACCTCTACCCAACCGGGAGGGACTGATGCCTCGTCTCTCATCTCTTTCTCTATCAATCCTACCTCCACATCATCTTGTTCACACACCGCTGCAGTCATGGAGGCTTCCTCCCAGCTCAATCCGAGCTCTTCCTCCCAGGCCTCCATCCCTGCCTCCGTCACTGCAACTGTTAGTGCAACACAGCCTCCCTCATTCATGCAGCTAAATGGGCCTCAGCATATCTCAGATGTGCCGCAGGCTTCTGTCCAGACACCAAACCATGTCACGCCCCAGCACTATGTGGCACTGCCACCAACATTCCTACAGCCAGATAGTGCTACCCAGACGACTCCTCTACCACCACCCATCTCTGCTCCTGCTCCTGCACTGAATGCCACAGCACCAGGTCCTGCTGCTGTGGCTGCTGTTGCAGCTACCACATCAGATGCTCTAGCAGCTGTGGCCCAACCTGTGCCTTTGGCCAACAACCCTGTCCCCAACTCTGGCCCTGGTCTGGCGACCACCCCTGCCACTATCACCATAGCACCCACGCAGAACCTGCTGCAGCCCAGTCTAGTCATGTCTGACCAGAACCTCCAGTGGATCCTCAGTAGTGCCACCACCAGCCAGCAGAACCCTGAGCAAGCAGTGAGTAGTGATCCCACACAGTAGGATCTATTCTTATGTTTGTAAATATGTTCATATGAGAGGATTAGCTAGCACAAACACACTATAAATGAAACAAATGTAAGTAAAACAGTAGGGGAAAGTATAGCTTTTAATACAGCATCCATACACTAACCACACCACTTTGGTGTTTGTTGTTCATTCACAGCCACATCAAGGAGCTCCAAAAGTGGAAAAGGTTTTCTTCACTACAGCCATACCAGTGGGAGGAAATGCTGGTGAGCAACCATGTAGTGAATTATCATAGGTCTTTGTGCTATTGACATTGGCCAAAAGACTGTAATGAAATCATAAATTTGTTCTGCCAATGAAGTGCTTAGGTTACGGAGGATTAATTAAATAATCAATAAACTGATTCTCCACTAAATGCAATTTGATGCTTAATTACTTCACAGTAACAGTAATCCCAGTACAGTATTTTAAGAAATTGACAAGCAGCAGCACAGGAGACATAACATTCAAACTATTCAAGAGCTACAATGAATATTTGGCAATAAGAAAAAGCTGAGTTTGAGCACCTCTGCTGGAAAGGGGAATATCATCTTAGGCTTGATAGTGGTTGGTTTTCATTTTTGATTAATTAATCTTTTTCCCCCTGATTCAATGTATAGTTTATCAAATGAAAAGAGGGAAAGGATTGACTGTATTTTAATGTCTGACAGTGAAAATTCCCCACAATATTTACGACGTAAACCAGAAAAAAGCAACAAAATCTCACATTTGACAAGTTGAAATCTAAATGTCTGCCATTTTTGCTGAATTTTCAGCATTAATATTATACTTCTTTTCCTAGGTTTAACCTGATGATGATGATAATGAGATGTTTGCATCAAAGTTTACAGTTCAGGTTGCTGCTAAGAGCATGTGGTCACCTGTTTTAAGGGTGATCCATTTATATTTCATAAGGAAAAAAATCATAATTACTGGGTACAACCAAGAGGTCTACCTTTGCAGTCAGCAGTAGACAAATGGTGACTTCTTCTGATTTCTCACTTTGCATTTTCCTGTCCTAATGTTATGTTTCTGTTGTAGGTAACTCAGTCCAGCAGATCGGCCTCAGCCTGCCAGTCATCATAATCAAGCAGGAGGAATCCTGCCAGTGTCAGTGTGCCTGCAGGGACTCTGCTAAAGACAAGAGTGCAAGGAGTGCCTCCTCCATTGTTTCAGCCCCAGCACAGCAACAACCATCAGAGCCCCCGCCCCCACAGTCACCGGAGCCTCAACACCATTCAGCCACTTCATCATCATCATGCTGTCCCCCCAAGTCTTCCTCCAAGGTGGGTGAGGTAACGCTGGAGGACCCCTCTTCTTCTTCTTCCTCCTCCTCCTCCTCCACAGCTCAGACTTTTTCCACAATAGTGAGCGGCACTGCCACCAACCCGCCCTCATCTGATGGGTTAGCCAGTATGGACGTCTCAGACTTCCTCTCCCTGCAGAGCCCTGAGACAGCTGCCAACATTGAGGCTCTGCTGCTCGTTGCAGATGACTTCAACATGGCTACTGATGGCAATCCTTAGAAGAGCTGCCTTCGGAGTCTGGCACCATGTGTTTGTCTGTTGCACCCACTCATCTGCAACCATTGATTCCACCCACACCTTGAGTCACTCTCCAAAGTGATGCCTCTTCTTTCACCTTATATAGCGTGTGCATTGAAACCCCTGTAACTGCAGTGCATTCTGCTCTGTATGGCACTGGGAAACATTTATTATATATACAAAGTATGTGTAACTTTTCTGTTGAGTCTCATTGCAGTAGTTGAGTTTTAGCAACTGAAACGCTAATTAATGCAGGGAAAAGGCAGTAGATCCTTTGTTGAAAAGATAAACTCTTTATAATAATCTTCAAGATATCCACTCTGAATTGATTGAAATGAACAAGTGTTGTCCAAGCACTGATAATTTAGAGTTTCATTGTCCTGGCTTGAAGGTCACACACACCTGAGCAGGAAAACAAAACTCGTCTGTCCTTGTACTGTATCCTTGTACTGTACTATAGGTCCTAACAAATGCTTTAGGCTGGTATGCAAATGACCATAATGCACTGTATATGAGAGGAATTTGCTACAATTTTAATCAAGCATTGCTCCCAGCAAGAATTTAAAGGGGTTGGTCATACAGCTCCTCATGTGGCTGTCATGTAATATGAAGAGATTTCCTCAGTATTTTGTTTTTCTAGGAAGACTAGGGTAGTCCAGAAAATGTGATGATTCTTTTCTACTTTTTTTGACAGTTATTTACTAATTAAGAACCTGTGATCAGATCTGCCTGTCTCTTTAAATGACATCACGTCATTATATCAGTAAGTTGCCTATAACGTAAACTAACTTAAAATTGTGTATGTTAATTTATTTAAATGTTTGATTCTTTCATTATACTGATGATATTATCTTTGAGATAGCAAAAATAATCTATTAATTTATTACAATCACTTGTGTTAAGTTGAGCTGCTTTTTTGTTACTGAATTGTTTTCCTTTTTAAGAAAGTAATGGGTATTGTGAAAAGAGGCACCTATAAGTAGACTGCACAGTGAAGCAAATTATCCTCTAGGATCTGCTTGTTTGCAAAAACTTGTCCACGATTAAACTGTAAGGAACTACTGTCAACATCCCATGTTCGTCAGGGTTGTGACCCTCTCAGGGATGCATCAAGTCATAACTGTTCCTAGTTCCCTTTATTTGTTTCTCAGACATGCATTTTCCTTGCCAGATGGCCCACACGCAGTAGCCCTACGTTTTGCTGCACTCTTCCCTGTTTATTGCACACTAACTTGTAAAGTGAGTAATCTGACTGCTTAGCTGGCGTGCAGCACCACTACAGAATTTTGTATACACCTGCTGTAAAGTAGCATTTAAAAGATGGTGTCCTGGTGACAGCGTAAATATGGTACATTTTAGTGTAAACATCTTTGAGAAACTTGTAGATTATTCTAGAATTTGTATTTTTGTATAGACTTTTGAATTGCTAACTCCCAGAGTTTGGAGCTAATGTATACCCTCTGTTCATTCTTCTCCCTGTCACATTTATGCAGAAGAGTTTTTGCTGTGTTTGGTTGAATAGTTATACAAGCCGCTGGGCTTCTGTACAGTCCACATAGTAACAAAATATATGTAACACATAGCCTCCTGCTCAGAGTATAATTTAACAGTATTGTTTTGCATGGGACACAATGCAATGATGATAGACTAAAGGCATTATGCCCTGTAAATTGGTGTGTAGAGCTTCTTGGCCTTACATTAACCGTTCCGTAAGCCTCCTTGCCTTGACAGCCTCTGCTTTAGAAATCGGCATGTTGGCACACTCATCTTCACTGACTCTCAGGCAGCCATTCTAGCAGCACATCACACTGAGGCAAAAGCACCGAGACAAATGCCTATGGTTTCTTTTAGTTTTCCAGTTGTGATCTTGGGAAAGTCATGGATATGCAGCACTGCTTAAAAAAAAAAATTACAGTCAGCTCAGCTACATAACAGATGCAGATCATGTGATAGGATCAGTCTAAACATAAAAAGCTTTTATTTAAATCTGGCTGTTTTCGTTTGTAATTTAGGAGAAGAGCTTCCCCTTCATTCATAGGTTCTAAGAAGGCAGTTGGAGATTTCACATTAAGCACTAGTTACCCAGTTTGTCCTCAAAACCATTTCCTTAATACAGTATTAGACATCTGGGGCATCTAAATCTGACATTGACTCCAATGGATGAAGAAAAATGTAATAATTTACTCCCACAAAAATAAAGTTACTGCCAGGAGTCATACACATTCACCATTATACATTCTCATACCATCAGTGAGCACAACTATGCAATTTTTAGTGTGGCATTCAAGAATTTAGTTACTGACTCCAAGACTAAAAGGTTATTTATGCCTCCCATGAAATTATATTTGCTACAAACCAGTTTGTAGAACTCCGGTGCATCCATATTAAGCATGTCTCTTGGGCTCCTGTATATTTTACATTGAAAGGTGTGAGTCTGGACTGTAGTGCATCCATCGAATACTGTTCGCTCCATTTATGTTGTCACCTCACCCTTTCATACACTTCCATTTCACATGTTTGTCAGCTTTCATCTTCAGCTGCCAATATTCATTTCCATGATTAAGCAGAGAAAATTTTGACTTTGTTGCCCAGGTTTGTGTGGCTGATATTTACATGAATCTAATCTCAGCAAATAAGTGATGGGGACATTTGTTTGGAAGCACATTGTTCACAAATGTAGAGTTTTTGGAAACTGGTTCAGAATTTCTGCCATGTCCAACATTTTTTTCCCCAAACGGGATATATTTTCCGAGGGGGGGGGGGGGGGGGCACCAGGGT
>VUQI01011079.1:8711-19368 GCA_015106735.1 Paratilapia polleni
AGATGGGAGGGAATCCTGTTTACAGAAATGCAACAAATCAATAACTCCCGCACCCTTGACCCCTCATCCCTATCAAGTGCTTGTAAGAAATGTCCTCACATCCTGTAAGAGATGTATGGAAGTCAATTTCCATTTTAACAATGGATTGATATTGACAGTTTGATTAAATTGTGTTAAAGTGAACGAGACTAAGAAGAAAGAGAACATGAAAACAGTGAACTGCAGCTGCTGAGACTTGCACTGCAGTGCAAAAACGACTTTTTCTTGTTGACTCCTACCTTCAATAATTTCCCCTAATTTTCATTCTCAGATCTCTTCCCTGGATAGTTTCATTTGAATTCCAGCCCAAAAAACTTGGAAACTAGCCTCCGGGCCATAACAGATTTATCATTTTGTGCATTTGTTTATTGGCAAGGGAAGAGGGGGATCGGCTGTTGTTTGGGAAGTTGATCTTGCATGACAGTTCAATATTAAATCCTCTGAGGAACATATTATTTTTATGGTTGGACAGATCCCTTAACCGAAAGCTGACTAAAAATAGACCATTTCATGAGTTTTGTGAAGAACAAAAGAGGTCAGGACACATAACAGCAATTAAATGAACCTACAGATAGTAGGATTTGTCTGGACTGGGTGTAAAAAATGTGCAGAAATAGAGCTAATTGGTGTGCATTAGATTTTTTTTTTTTTGGAATTGTGATATTTCAAATCACACACTGAAGAATCAAGGTCACGGTTAGCATGGATAATGGGAAACTTTTCTGTGTTCAGAAAAAACTCAGAACATCCCTTCAGTCAGTCACTCTGGATGGCTTAGTGACTCCCTTAGTGCCTTAATGAAAACTGGAAAACTTTTTAACATAGTGTTCATGTCTTTGGAACGAAACATGTCCTTGGAGCTTAGAATAAAATAAGGATTTATATGATGTTTTAATAAGCAGCAACCTCCAGGGGTGAAACTGGGAAGTGCTAAAAACCGTAGTTCCTCTAATGGCCACTTGAGGCTGTCTCTAAAAGCAAGCAAATCTCCACAGACATCCCTGTCAAAATGCCCAACTTTACAGCTGAAGCAGACACATTTACAGCCTAGTTTCTATAATAAATTCAAATATTCGTACCAGTTTTGGCAGGATGATTTTTTTTATAACTCACCTGTTTATTTGTTGTTGAGGCTTAAAATCTGTACCCAGCTATTTGCTAGGCTGAACTGCACCACTTGATTATGTCTTTGGTATTGGTGCCTTTTTAAACATTTATAAGGACTTCAGACATATTATAACAAGGCTTGCTGTGGTTAATTGTACTAAAATCCCCTCCAAGAAGTCTGCTTCTAATTAGCATGCATCTTTTTATGTGCCATGTACCCATGCTGTCTACTCGTTGCCTATTGATGCACCTTGCATCTATATAAAAAACACTGAATAAGAATGGTGTTAATGGAAGAACTCTGCAAAGGAAACCACTGCTCTCCACTTGAAAAAAGAAAGAGTAACACATCTCAAGTGGAACTTTTTGGCAAACATGCACAGTGTATTTGGAGAAAAAAGGGACTGTCAGAATCCTGATCATAGCCCAACTGAGATGATACGGCATGACCCGAAAGGGGCTGAAATTGCTTTGTAAGAGTTACTGTATAAAATTGCTCCTCATTGTGCAAGTCTCATAAGCCACAACAAGAAGCATCTGATGGACTTTGGTGCTGCTAAAGAAGGTTCCAAATTTTTGGGTCATAACTGTCTTCTAAAATTCACCCATGTGGCCATTCCAAAAATGATGAGTATTTTCTGATCTGCCTCCTCCATCAGGTCTGGTAAATTGTAAGAAGCTCAAACCACTTGGCTGAGGTTAAGAAAACATAATCTTTGTGCTTAAAACACAGTAAATGTTAATGCTTGTCAGGAGATTAAATGTGAACTGATGTCTCCTGTGTCCAGGTAAACATGTAACCATCCTTCTTAACCAGATTTCAAGGGCTTAACATGCCACTACATCTGTCTTTACTACGGGCAGAAACAAAAAAAGTGAGCTGAATCCTAAAAATCTCATCTTTTTTCACACATATTGCTCCATTTGAATCTATGTGAATTCTGATCGTCAGTCTGATCGTCTGATTGTTGGGGTTTCCTGTCTTTTCTGTCTAATATTGTAGGGTCTTTACCCTAAAATATAAAGCGCCTTGAGGCGACTGTTGTTGTGATTTGGCGCTGTACAAATAAAATTGAATTGAATTGAATTGAATTGAATCTTTTTTCGAAATACGCGGAGTAGGCTTGTCCTTCATTGTTGGTGTGTTTGTACGGCAGGTGCACAGGAGCTGAGCCAGCTGTATCCTTGACCCTTCACTGCTGCATGGCTATCCATCTCCGTCTGATAACAGCAACGTCACTGCCAGGCTCAGACAGGCACCAGTCAGGAGGGCTACAATGTACGTGCCCGTGCAAATACACACACACACACACACACACACACACACACATACTTGAAAACACAAGTACATACACATATACAGATTGGCGACTGGGGGATTTGTGTACTCTACACACACTTGTCAACTGGATTAATATATGCCACATACAGATAAAATATTGCTATTCACAAAACAAAACCCAGATGCCACATTTCACTCTCAGTAAGATCTCCTCCCTGAGGCCACCGGATAAAGATGGAACAAAAAAATAAGAAGGCTAATGCTGTGGTCATCCTAAAGCTGCAGTCCAAAAGATATTGGACTTACTGTAGGCACTAAGACAGACACGACTCCAAGTCCTGAACCTATGCACCCAGACCAGTGATTATATCCAGTATTTCTCCCAGGGAGTCTGTTGACAAGTTGGAACACACTCTGCTCTCAACTAAAAGAGCAACAGAAGCTGTCTGCCCTGTCTCATTGCCTGCCTGACTGCTGACAAACACACACGCCATTGTAAAAATGCATGTACATACTGTTAAATTTTGTATCTACTTAAACAAGGACATGTAGTTACAAACACACAGATGCAAAGACTTACTTTGGAATAACAACACTGTCAAAAGTCTGTTCTCATTAAATGACATACTTACAGAGAAGACTCATTTGCTGTAAGATATCCAGGAGTTAAAGTGGGCTAGAATGATCCAGAATGGCATTCTGGCACCTTCAGCTAATGAGTATTTGAATCTGATAGACTGTTTAAAACAAAATAGTGTCAAGCCAGTTCATTTTTCATGTGCTGCAGCCTGGCGGTGCCTTCCAGCAGATGCCACAGAAACAGTTGAGTCACCACATGGTCCTGCCTGCACACATCTTTTTTCCTTCTTGTCTCTGTCATGCATTCATGCATGCAGTTGTCAATAAAGTCACGGTCGTGGTACATCTGGATAGTTCCACTGAAAAGGAGCGAGCATAAACTGAATAAATGTTTTTAAAGTGGCAGATAATTTCAAATGCAAAATTTCAAACAGCTCAACAAATATTATCAAACTGTTCCCTACAGTTTGGATCACAATGTGTCTGTTAGCTAAAGGTAGAGTTGTTGTATTTTCCAGGGGAAAAAAAACAAAAACTAAAAACTAACAAACAAACAAACAAAAAAAACCCCCAAAACTTTTGTATCTGAAACTTCAATCTCAGAGATGAAGAAAGAAGTAAGAAAGAGATGACAGGAGAGGAAGATGAGAGATTATTTTGAAAGGTAAGGACTGCTCAGTGAGTGACATTTGATAATCTTACATGTAATGTCCCAGTTCACTTTAGCTTTTTTTAATCAGACAATGGATCTGTACATGATGTGGTGCTGAACTTATCTGGTTATTTCATTTTGAAAAATGTCTTTTACAAAAAAATTTAATGATAATAATTTCATGTTATTCTGAGGTTATACAGGACAGCAAGTGCAGACTAAACTGGGACGTTTGCAGTACTGTGGTACAGTTTACAGTGATGGACTATGGTGCAGGGCAGACTGTGGTATCCACGATCATTGCTAGGTTAGGTCCAGGGTAGCAGGAGGAACATTATAAGAGGGAGTCATGGCACTCAAAGAATTGCGAATTGAATGCTATGAGAGAATTTTGCAATGGCAAAGATGGTGGTAGAAGTATAACTTACTGAGAAAAAACTTTTAAAACCTTATTTATGTGCAGTCAGCAAACATATGAGCATATATTGTAAAATTTGAATGGATATTCTGTATATGCAATTTTCAGTATTGAATATTAAAATTAAAGTTAATTTAGATCATATTTCAAAGTAACTGTCCAAATAAATGCCCATGTGCATTTCAATATGGCTGCAGAGAAACAGGACTGGCTTTTCAAAGGACTTTGGCAAGAGTAATCAAATCGATTCGAGCCTGACTGCTCATCACTGCTTTTGTTACCTGTTGAAAATCAAGCTTTGGCTGCTTGGCTGGGTTTGGCAGAAACTCAGCTTTAACATCCTTCTAGGTTTGGGGTTCTTTGCTACTAGCATTGTGTTAGCATGCTGTTTTTGCAGAGCTGACGTTTGCAAAGAGTTGATGTCATATTAGCAGAAATGGACTGCAAGTATGGCAGTTATCGTGCAGATAATTGAAGAACATATGCAACACAGGTAATGATGTAATTGTTTGATTTGTAACTGAAATGTGATTATACACTCAACAAACACTGGTCTGAAATATACTGACAAATCTTTTCAAGACCAAACTTGATGGCATCAGTTTCACAAACTGAGAAACAAAGTTGTGATTTTATGATTTAGCACTCTCAGTGAACACAACAAGAAACAAGACTAATTTAGCTCAAGTCTCAAGAAGTCTGTAGATAGTAAACTACTTAAAGACAAGAGAAGTCCCTCCATGTTGCATCAAGGTTGCATCTCTACAGTGTCATACTGGACTACCTACAGTTGCATACTAAACAGTTGAGAGCAGAAAAACCTCTGAGGCCATTTTGTTTTCTTCTCAAATTGTTTCACATGACTATGTTTAATGAAAAGGCCTTTGGTTAGCCTTACAGCTAGCTGACCCCAAAATTAAAAGGAAAAAGATCATGTGCTATGTCACATAACACAAACTATGACAGAGATGATGGAGGGAAAAAAAATTTGACATTTATCTAAAAATCTCAATTTAAATGTTCCATACCAAGCAGGAGATGTTCAATTGTCAATAAATGTTTATTTACTAAAAGACTAAAACCTACTAAAACTATTTTCAACATCTTTCATGATGGGTTTGGTTGAAAAAGTCTTTATGGAGGAAACATATGTCAACAACAATAGATGTGCTATCTCTGAATCCATACACAGAAGCCACAGCAGTGCACAGAACGACAGCGATCACTGCTGTGAGCTGCCTGGTGGAAAGAGGAAACACATCCCGTAATCCATCATCCTGTTCTTTGACCCACAAACGCCAATAGCCTCCTACAGTCCCGCCTCCTTAGTAATGTACCAAGACAATGCCAAAGCAGCCCCACCTCCAGAAACACACAATGGCACATAATATCACATGTGGAAGGTCACACATCCATTAGACACTCAGTATCACTCACTCTCTCTCTCTCTTTCTGTCTCCCTCACATTCACCAGACACACACACACACACACACACACACGAATAGATGGAATTCAATTTTGTCAGAGCAAACTGCTTTTCATGGACATTCATGGCCTGCATCTGCCATAAATAGAAATTTCATACAGTTAAAGAAATCTTCGTCCAGTTTCAGTAAGACACATAATGATGTTTTTGACCCACTGCAGACTTTGTAAACCTTCATTTATCCAAGAGGGTAGACAGAGAAGGGATTTGCCATCTCAGCAACAAACTGTCATTACTGAACAACAGGAGCATGTGGGGGTTTATCGCTTTGCTCAAGGGCACCTCTGCAACGTTTACCAGAGGATTTTAATTATTATAACCAAGACAGGGCTACTTTGCCTGCTGACAAGCTGCATCTTCACCCTTTGGGCTGTTGCTTGTTTTATCAAACCATGTAGCAAACTTTTGAGATTTCATAGACCAAAGACAGAGCAAAGGTTTTCAAGCAATTCAATCAAGGCATCTCAGTCCTGGACAAAAAAGTTAGTTCAGGCAGAAAAACTACAGGAAAAGACCATAATTTCCAACTTCTGTAATTTATATTTGTTGGATTTGTTGTGGGACCTCCCTCCCTTTAGTAAGACATGGCATAAAAAAGGAGAAACTGGGGTAGAGGTGGTTTGCAAAGAAGCTTGCAGTTACTGTAGGCAGAATAATGCCACCCTATATGAGATGCCAATAGGAGAAAGGTATCAGCTGAGCCTGATTTACTGGGATTGCAGGGTGAGCTTGACTTTGGCCTGCATGAACTAACACTATGCTTAGTATTTTGGACTTCTTCAGTTTATTGGAGGACACCATTTGAGGACATCACTGGCTATTTACAAATAATAACATTAAAAGCCTTATTGTGGCATTTATGTACAATAATGTCAAGTAGGCCTACTGGCCTGTAATTAGATCAACCTTTAAATCCCAATAAAAAAAAAAATGCATTTTTTACAATTCTGGCATTTTTATGTCTGTTGCTTTAAAGCAAAAAGATGTGCAACATTTTGAATTTGACTGAAGAATACATTAATATAAATCTTATAAGTTTATAACAGACTTCCACAGATTGAGATTAAGCCATGTCCGTTGCCTTTTTTCATCACACTGGCAGTGATGAAGAAATCGAAATAGAGTCACTATTCTTTGACCGCTATACACGCAAGTGTGGCTGCTTAATTAACGTATGACTTTGGTAATAAAACAGTGCCCACAAATCTTACTGCTATTTATCTAGAGGCTCCAGTCTACATGTGACTTTGCTAGTCAAGTAATGCCTGGACACAATTTCTTACCCCCTAGTGTGCTTGACTTTCTGATCTCATCACACCTTTCTTTTACCCCTGTATATTTCATTCTTCATCTTGCCACCCCACAAGTGAATGAAAATGCTTAATAAATACACCAACAGAGCAAACTCGTGGAAAACAGGGCTTTGTGTGATTTCTTTAGCTGTAGCTCTAGGGACGATGCTGATTGATTGGACCAGCAAGACAAGAAATATCTTTTCAATGTTTGTTGATGTCTTTGGTGATCTGCTGACTTTTCCTCAGCTGTAACTCCACAAGAAGGCAGACATCAGTAGCTTTGAGTATCAGAGCTACTAGCATGACTGTAGACTTGTATATTTATGTAAATTTTTATTTGCAACTGTAAATAAGTGCATGTAAATAAAAAATAACTCCTGGACCCATATTTACCATGACGTCTTTTCCCTTTCTGAGTCCATATGGGACACAATGGAAACAAGGAGCAGGAAATTAGACCAAACAAGTTGTTTTATCCATAAGGAGTACTGCTGACGTGTAAACTGGCAGCTCAATAAACCAGTTGCCTGGAGCAGTGTTACTCAACTAATAGACTATAAAGTGTTGAGCAACACTTTCTCTAATGCTCTGTTGAAATAGCTGCTGTATATTTTATAGAAACAGAGGCACTATTTAAAGAATCCAAATCCTTTACATGGAATTTGCATGCAAACATATTGTATTCCTAGATTACATAAGTCACAAGTCATGCTTCAGTGTCTTAGCACTATTGCGAAACTGTGGTTATAGATTTCTTTCTTCGTCTGCAATAACTAACATCAGTTCTCTCACTTAGATCACTCAAAGCATCCCGTGTTTGATTGCTTCCTAAGACCCCTAAAGAAACCGTTAATGAGTCTGTCAGAGCTGCTCTGCATCCTGCCTTTACGCTAATTACAATGTACAGACAGAGCGGTTTAACTGATATCCATCCTAAACCTTAACTGTCATGTTTTACATTTCACATTTCAGATCAGACAGTGTGTGGACTTCACTTGGATTCTATAACAAAATGCCTAATGGTGCTTTTTTTTACTCTATGGAGCCATTCATAGAGTTGAAACACTCATGCAAAGCTTCCTGAATCTTTTTCAAAGTCCCCATTGACCCCATCGACATACAGTGATTGAGTTCAACCTCCAGTTATCTGATCTTTGAACATTTCTCCACCTTGAGCCACTCATTTTTGCATCCATTCTGTTCTTCTAAAAAAAATGCAATATGAATGTGACTGTAAGTGGCATGCCCAGTGTAAGGATGGAAGTTATGTTCAATGAATGATAACATAAGATATGATAACATAAGGCCCTTTAAATAGCCTTTTAAAAAGGTTACAGTCTGCACTTTTTCACTTTATATTTAGTGTTCTTTAAATGTAATTTCATATCTTATTTTTTTGTATTTATTTCTAATTGTCAGTATTTTGGCTCATGTTTGTTTTTGAAAACTAAATAATGAACAAAAAGAAATAATAACAACTGAAAGCTGCTCCTGAAAATTACTCATATTTTAGTTCTAATAAAACTAAGAAACACGATGTATTCTATTCCTGACTTTGGGGTCTGTGTTGGATCACGGAACAAGCGAATGCTTCGGCCCACTGAATTGTATTGCACGTCTTCAATCAAATCACAATAAAACAGACAAAGTTCTAAGATCGTTTAGACAGATTTGAAGAACGAACCCACACATGTCAACATACATTTGCATCAGTACAAGTGGGACAATGAAAATAGGAAATACCCCCAAAACTGGCATTTCTCATTATACAGCTTCAACAACTGCAAATGAAATGCTACATGGACCCTTTGGGTTATTAAGCATGTTTTGACCAGCCAAAGGTTACAGAAAAAAATACACTTTATATTGAATCTTCATTTACAGAATTTTTAAACTCCAAAAGAACATTTAGAAGTTCTGTCCTTGAAAGGAACATGTTCTTAATACTTTTCTGTCCTTATTGTCACAATACGAGTGGGAATTATGTCTTGGCAATGATTTGCTACATTAATGCCACAGAAATGAAACTGACTTGTCTTCCAGCTAGTAAAGCCAAACCGATGGCTGCATGCAAACCTAATGACAACCCAACAATAAAAGAGAAACCAAAAAGCAATCTTTCTTTCCAATTTTCATGCAACTCCATTTATTACCAAAGAAGGCCTGTAGGCTGTAAATCCTCATTATCTGAGAAGCACACATGATTTTCCACAAATGGATATGAGGTTATATTAGAAGTACAATTTCTCTCATTCATTAAATAACTTTTAGACCACCCAAAACCATTTAGTACCTGCAGGGGGTCGAAGAATGTGAAGAATCACTGAGTAAATCTGTTTTCTTATTGGGTATGCATGTGGAAACTATGTGTGAGATTGCCTGGTCGACAGGGTGCTGCATGTGGTGGGAGAGTCTGATGAAATTTGCTAAATCATGAAATTATAAACTTTCAACTTTTTGGAACTTTGCATATTTTTTCTCTTTTATTAATTTATTGTTTTCACTCGACAGCAAAAATATCAACAAGCAGCTTAGTCTCAGGCGCATACATCTTCGATCACTTCAAAAAATGATAAACGCTCGGCTTTATGAACAGTCAATTGAAATGCAGTTATAGCACACCAGCAACTGAAATGAATAGATCTGACAGCGATTATGACAGTGTTTGTGATACATTTGTCCCTTGAGTCATTATGCAAACCAGACTGATTTAGTTTCACTTGTCATCTCATGTGTTGGTGCCATTTCTCAAAAGGTTGAGTATGCCATAAAAAATTAATAGTTTTTTCAAAAAGACATACATCCTAAAAATGGGTTTTTCTTCTATTTATCTGTGACATTGACTGACGTGTCCCAATCTGGAGGCCCAGTTACCAGTGCACTTCAGCCCTTGCCACTGTGAAGTGTATGATTGTCCTGTGGAGGCTGCACACAGACATCTACTACTGACACATCTGTCACTTCTTTTATTCTCCAATAGCTTCAACAGCATGGTGCCATACATTCATGTTGCCCCCACGACTGACACCCCTCTATGGTAAGGTGACATGAACAACCAGCATTAAATGCAAGTGCAGAGAGGAGTTGTGAAAGGGTTCGGCTGTTTGAACTTCTCCCTCAGGCTTTTTTTTTTTAAACCATTCTTCACCAAACAATTGTTATCACATATTGTGTGCACAGCTGAATACAAAACTTTGAAAACCTTAAGGAGAGAGTGTGTCCAGGTTTCTTACAATTCTTTGCATTAAGACTACAAAGATACAGTTGTGGTCAGAAGTTTACATACACTTATCACAGGCATGGATGTCATGGTAATTTGGGGCTTTTAATGATTTCTGACTGTTCTTTTTCCGGGGTGTAATGATTGTACAGCATACATCTTTAATGACTTTAAAAAACAAGAATTGGGTGCACAAGTTTAAAATTATTTTAGATTTTCTCTAATCCACACAGGGTCAAAATTAGACATACAGGCTCAAATATACATATACACTCACTTAAATACACTATATTGCCAAAAGTATTCACTCACCCATTCAAATCATTTAATTCAGGTGTTCCAATCACTTCCATGGCCACAGGTGTATAAAATCAAGCACCTAGGCATGCAGACTGCTTCTACAAACATTTGTGAAAGAATGGGTCGCTCTCAGGAGCTCAGTGAATTCCAGTGTGGTACCGTGATAGGATGCCACCTGTGCAATAAGTCCAGTCGTGAAATTTCCTCACTACTAAATATTCCACAGTCAACTGTTAGTGGTATTATAATAAAGTGGAAGCAATCGGGAATGACAGCAA
>VUQI01011081.1:0-15791 GCA_015106735.1 Paratilapia polleni
AAAAAAGAAAATTCATTTAATTTGTTCACCGTTACTGCAGCGTGTTGGCTTCAGCAGAATGGGTTATGTGCCGAGTATTTCTCTTTTTCTCAAGGACCTGCCTTTGTACACAGAGCAGTGAGGGTTGCTGGCTCACAGCAAACTCTAATTGCCCTGAGGCCATAGGCAGCCACTTTCAAACAGGGTCATTCATCTTCCCATGAAAAGGAAATGGTCTTTGGCCCCGATCCTTAATCACCCCCATGGTGCAGCACACAAGGTCATCAGGGAAGCCCTGTGACAAACAAACACACGTGCATGTATGTAGACGAACACAGACACAACGCCACTGAAGGGCTGAGGGCGTGTATGAGGCCGTCACATGTCGTAGTAGAAGATCTGAGGTGAGCAGACAGGAGGTGTGAAGAAATTTCTCCTCTCTGTGCAAGTCTGTGCCGTCCTCAGGTGAAATTGTAGCAGCGATTACGGGTCAGAGTTATGGTTTGTGTTACCATTTGTGGTTCTCAGTTCAAAGAGGAAGCGAGGAATTCATGCGGATGCGGTGTTGAGCTACGCTGAAAGCTGTGACCGAAGAAAAAAGCTGAGAGAAGATGAGAGCACGTGGGGGAAGTGGAATGGGGGGGAACGGGGGAGTCAGGACAGGACGAAAATGGAAAAGGCTTCATTTTCCTGAGGTTCACAAGACACTGGCCCTCTCAACAAAACTGAGCTAACTTAAGCTTGGAAACCAGAGGGAGTGTTGCGTAACACACTATTATCCCTTAAAAGAAGTTAACTTGTTTAAACCCTCCGAGTTAAACCCTAACAGTCACTGATGCTGTAATATGAAAGTCATTTAATTCCCTTCAAAATGTAGAGCTCTTACATTAACCAATCAAAAATATCAATCCAGGATGCAGTAAAATACATGCAAAGATGTGATGTTTTAATTTTAAGTAGGACTACAACTCTTTATTTTAGTTTTTTGTTAATCTGCCTTGTAATTTCATGATTACATGATGATTGTCTGGTTTATAAAATACCAGAAAATGGTGAAAAGTGCTCATCACATCAACATCATCATCAATGCTCATCATTTCCCAGAATCCAATTTGACATATTTATTTCTCTGATTATAAATGAAAAAAAGAAGACTCTACGTGCATGTTAACAATGAAAGTACTGAGGCTGATTTTAACAATAAAATTCTGTTATTAATGGAGCATCGATCAACTGAAGTCCTATGCTCAGTGATTCTGATGACAACTCTGGCCATATCCTTGAAGAAAACCTGATTGTGTCTTATCAAGACTGTTGCAGGACTCCCCTTATTTCTCCATTATCATTAAGTTAAAAAAACAACAAAAAAAAACAAAACAAGAAACATAAAATCCTCACTTCAGTGAACCCCAAACCATGAAATTTTCATTTTCTCACTACCAAACTGGTTATAACACTTGTTGCCAATCAATTAATTTTGTAGATTTTAAGTCCACATTAATCACACTGGGCTGGAATCCAGGATGATATGATTACGACAGCTCTGCTGCAAGATAATTTAAAAGAGGAGCAAACATCTGTTCTTGTCTCGGATTCTGTGTTCACTGTCGGAATTTCAAGTGCTGCCAAATGTTCACTGTTTTTATGGTAGTACATCGCTTCGTTTTTTTTCCTTAATTTTATTCTCCACACATACATGCATTTTTAAGTTGAACACTTGCTGCTCTGTGGCCCTGAACATCCTTCTAACATCTCTGCCTTCATTGTGTATTGATGCGGTCTGTGCTCGATGTCCTCTTGGGATCCGTCTTATTAAATCATGAACATACATATTTTAATGAAGCTTGCAGCAATCTAATCACATTACTTTTGGTGGTGGTATTAAGGGGCAATTTAATTCCGGATGAGTTTACTTAATCCAGGCTTTTCACAGTGATCTGTGACTTTAGCAGCTTGAGAAGTGTAAAACATTGTTGCTGTAATGGTATCTCATGAGTATAACACATCATCCAAAGCATGAATGGCTGCCAGACAGGTAAAACTAGTTAGGCTTGTGTTTGTACTTTGTTTTCAGTCATACTTTTGTGCTATATAAACCTCAGTTGACCTTGCTAAATGGAAGAATACACTCAATAAGTAAGATGATACATTCAGCTGGGAAAGCTATTGGTTTTCTGTTGAGAACGTGCGAAGTGTGAAACAAGTAGCTGGTACTGGACCTTCCTCTTTCTCCTTGTGGACTACATTTTGATCACCTCTTTCAATTCATTTCAGCATTTCTCAAAGTCAAAGGCTATTATGACTTTACAGCTGTAAATCAATGTAGGCATCATGCAGTGGCTGATGCTGGCAGTTTTGCGTGTCCCATATTAGCCTGTGCTCCCATTTGGGTTCAGCACCTAATGAGCACAAACCAAATTAAGCATTTGATTTAGTTTCATTTTTGAAGATGAAAGTTGAAACATAATCACTAACCAATAGAGAAATTACTCAAAATATTCTGTACGTTGGAGCCCTCCCACAGTATCTTGACATGCTTGCACACATGTAAGGATGACTACCCACCCTTATAATTATCCTTGACTCACTACTATTAAAAGCAACAGGTTTCACTGGACTTTGCACAGGCTCTCAGTGGACACAGGAGAAACATCACTGGGCTTTGCTAACAGCTCAGCTGAGCAATGAAATAGAACACATTATTGCTCTGCAACATCAAAGGCTTTGTCGGTGTGATACATATTTAATTAAATCCTACTGCCTCTCATAGACACATGCTGGTATCTGTGCGCACAGATACAGCAATGCTGCATATATATCTAGTCTCTCTTTCTCTCTCTTGTGCAGACATAAATTCACACACTTGAGTGCATATCATAGGCCGGCTGCAAATGTATTCACAGTGCAGCAGTGTACGTAGATTCTTTATTCCTGGGAATAAGTTACCACGTCTGTGAATGTGGCTATAAACTTGAGCCTTAACTGCACCTGAAAATATGTGGTGTTGCTATAGCAACGCTTCAAAAACTTAGCTTTCTTGCAGAGTTACATGAAACAACCAATATCTGTTTTGTGCTTAATAAAATACTGCTTTTACTTTTCTTAGCGCAAAGACAGAAGGCAGTGTTTTAACAGGAAAGCAGGAAGTTCCTAAATCTTAAAGAAAAAAAAAGTTAAACTTTTATAATAGTTTTGTTCCCAGAACTGTTGTGCTGGAAAAAAAAGTTAATTAAACACCACAAAGAGTGCAGTACGGGATCTCGCAGCAACCTCACAGCTTTTTTTAAAAATGGCACAGGATTTAATACAGAGCGCTCCATTTTGATCATTCAAGCACACTGGGAGAGATGACATCTGTATCATAATAAGAAGAGGAATGTAATGCTCTGAATAACTATTTAGATGATTTGGGCATCCACAATTGATCACAGTTCACTGTGGGATTAAAAGGCACACACAACCCTTTGACTAAAATGATTGGTTAAAGTTATTTTTTCAGGACAAATATAGGCTAAAGAAGATTGTCTTCTGTTTTTTTACCATCTGCAGTCATTTACATTTGATCCTGTTCTGGGATGTCCCCGTCTTTTCACATGCATATGTGGAAAGCATAAGGCGAGCAGGAGAGCAGTAGGTGGATCCCCAGTGCAGAACAGAGCTGGAATCAGTGATTACAGATATGACACTGCTTAAGTCAGAAACAGCATGAATGGAGCTAGTGTGAAGGTGGGTTGCAAAGCAGCTTGCAGAAGAGCAGTAACGGCAGGCAGGCTGTGTAGTTCTGGCTTCTCCCTTATTTGCATGGGGTTGCCACAGCAGATAGATTTGCATGTTTGATTTGGCACAGATTTTACGCCTGATACCCTTCCTGATGAAACCCTTCCATTTACACCACTTGCATTTAATCATTAGCTATCATTAACTATTTCTCTCTCCCATAGTGTGTCTTTTGTCCTCTCTCCCTCTGCTCTCTTCTGTTTCCCCTCATCCCCAACCGGTCACGGCAGATGGCTGCCCCTCCCTGAGCCTGGTTCTGCCGGAGGTTTCTTCCTGTTAAAAGGGAGTTTTTCCTTCCCACTGTTGCCAAGTGCTTGCTCATAGGGGGTCGTCTGATTGTTGGGGTTTTCTGTCTAATATTGTAGGGTCTTTACCCTAAAATATAAAGTGCCTTGAGGCGACTGTTGTGATTTGGCGCTATATAAATAAAATTGAATTGAATTGAATTGAATTGAACTGAATTGAATTGAATTGAATTGATTCAGGTTAGGAGTACACTAGCTTGTGACCCCCTCCAAGCCTGGGTTTTGTGTCTCCTTCCGGTCTCGAACGGGAACTTATTTGCATGTTAGGCAAACGTGTTAACCACTATATCATAACAATGATAGGGAGGTTAAAGCAGCTTAAATACTGCACACCACAAAGGTTTTGCCAAGTGGATCTGTAGAAGGGTATCAGCTGAGCCATTTGCTGATGTGACACTAAGATCAGCTGATCTGATGGGATTGTGGCTGAGCTTGACTTCATGGCCTGCCTGAACTAGCACTATGGTTGATTAGTGGTTTGCATAGTTGATAGCTAACATTCATATCGTTTTTTAGTTTGGTAGTGCCACTTTCTTGCTTCAGTTGTAAGTTTAAGTTTTTAGTTGGACATGCGTGTCATGTTTTAACCAGTCAGCCATCTCTGGAGGAACACAGCATGGGATGAGACTGTATACCACCCAGAGCATGTGCAGATGTCCTGCAGAAACAAACTGCACCGTGTGTGCAGCTGATATATGTTTTTCGTTTGCCTCTTGGTGTGTGAGTGCCCTGCCGTGACAGTGGCGGTTGACAAGACAGGTTTACACATACACACAAGCATTCCCGGGGGATCCAGATAAGCTGTGTTGTGAGGCATGGGGGACATCCATTACAAAACCTCCCATGGTCCAAAACCCCTGGAGCTAGCTGCTGGTTCTCACACACTGAGAGACAAACTGCCTTGAATGCACACACACACACACACACACACACACACACCCTTGCTCACAAACACACAAAGAAACACAAGATCTGTGGACATAAAATTCTACAAACATATTCACAGAGAGCCATCTAATGGAAATAGCGCTATGTACATATTCTCTTTCAAAACAAGTGACAGGGACAATTCATTGAGGGAATTACAGCTGGATGCTGGATGCAAAATTTGGCGACAGAGAAGACAGACAATCCATGACAGTGCTGAAATGAGTTTGTCATGTTCATGGTAGGGGGGCACTATTTGGCAGCACATGCTGAAAAAATCCTTGATAGTTTGCTTTAGTGCTTTGACAGTGCGAGTAGATGTGGCTACAACTGGGCTGAATGATGTTTGTGTATATGTGTGCACAGACTTATGCAAATTACAGTAGCTTAATTTGATTGTGCACTTTGGAGATGCGAGAGACAAAGATTAAGAGATCCTTGTACAAACTCTCTGCATGCGCACATGCGTGTGTGTGTGTGTGTGTCTACTCCTTTAATGAGCCACACACACCAGCATGATCCCCATCAGTCTGCTGTCTCCTAATTGGACCTACACTGAGCAACTAGCGGACCTCCAGCATTCATCTCCAAGAATACGCTGTGAGCTGGGCTGCCGTGCAGGGCAGCCAGGGTGGGAAAAAGAGGGAAGGAACAGAAGGAATAAAGAAAGAATCCCAAGGAACACCTGCCTACTAGTGTGACCTTTACACAATTACTGGCAAGTCTGGGCACTGGTTGTGTGGGAAGGCGATCATAGAGACTAACTAACTGAAAAGAAGAGACGACTGACAGCAGGCGGAGAAGTGGAGCGCATCTGCCTACTCACATTCACACCTGCATGCTCTCATACATGAGCAGATGAACACACTCATCAAACATCATCTAGCAGACTACCACGTGGAGACGCGCAGCACGCCACACAGTGTCTTCCTCGCTGCCTCTTGAAGAGAGAATAAATCAGCGATTATCATATATCCCCAGGTGTTAGGCAACATCCCTGATGTACTTTACTGACAGAGAGATGGAAGCAATTTGAGGAGAGCAGTGAGGAAATGTAGTGGTGAGAGTGGCATCCTGTTAGCCTAGTGAGCAGAACTGTATCTAGCAACAGTGTGAGGTGGAGATGGCTCATGACCTCTGCTGTATGTTGCCCTGTCTTCCCTTTAACTCTCCACTTCACACTGTCTACCAAAATGCCCTAAAATAATCTGAAAATACAGAAATCACAGTGCTGAAGAAGAATCCACGTCTATTCAACGCATCATGGCGTGTTTATCTAAACGCATCAATAAAGCAACAATTGCCGCTTCTCAGCAGTAAAAAAAAGCTCAATTAAACTACAAACAATTTACCTCTCATTTTCTCATCTCCTGAGCACCAGGCCTGTTGAAGATGATGGACGGGAGCAATTTCTATAACACGGCAACCATGCTAATCACTTTCAGTGTCTCTCCCTCAGCTGTTTTCCCCCACGGTATTCTAGATTGCAGACTCCCATCCTAATTGTTCCCAAACATCTCAAGCCAGCAGCGTGAGTTAATTGGGAACGAGAGAAGTTGATCTCCCATGATAGAGAGCCTTGCACAAATGAATATTCCCAAAATGACTATCCGCACTAAATCGGCAAGCGTAAATATATTCTTTGGTCCAACCAAATTCTGCAGAGCTGAAGGGCTTTGGTAAATACTTAAACTGTACCTGTTTTGGTTTTGCAATTGTGCATCAGGGGCTTGCAAGCATTCTAGGTTAGTAGCAAATGTAAGTGAGAGATGTCTGTCACTTCTCAACAAGACTGATGGGAGGAAATATTTATGAATGAACTGGCCATGAGGAACTTGCAACATGGGAGAGATGTTCAGGCCCCTTGGGCTGCTAGCAAAGTCTTAAAATCATAGGTAGACTTCATATGTTCTGGCTACAGTATCCCGTAACACTGCACAACTCTTTCCCAAACCCAGAATGGAGCCAAACTCAAAAACTTGCTTTTCATTGTTTAAATCAATTCTTCCCAACATGGAGGGCAGGACCCTTCAAAGGGATTACAAAGGCTCAAACGATGATTTTTCTTTTTTCACAATCAATACAGACAAGATCTGGCTTTTTTTAAAATTCCATACTCCCTCCTCGTGAAAACCTGTCCTCTACAATACTCCCACAAAGCACAAGCTGGAGATATGAGTGCATTATGCAAGTAGTGGCTAATGTAACTTTGGTCAGAGACCAGGAGTGGGTAACAGAAGTCTGCTGAACTCACTTCTTTCTAACTTCACATCCCTAGACTATGGTGACACTTGAAGGAGCTTTAAATTTTGAGATGCTCCCTCTGGAACTGCAGACGTAGTAGCAGTACCTAACACAGCTTCTACTTGACCTCATGTGTAAAATCGGTGTTGTTCCTCGTTAATGGGAAACCATCTAGCATCCTTTTACTGGCTTTTACTTGCTCCAGGCTACTAGTAGAATTTTAATTATGTGTTGCATAACTTCCAGAATAACTGTCAAGCCCTTTCAATTTCAACACAATCCACTTAAACCACTGTAGCTGTTTCTTTTTTTTTTAGAGAGGACAAGTTGCAAGCTAAATGCAGGCAGGGGTCTGTCTGAGACTAAGGTGCTGCCTAAAGTAAAGAGTGTTGCAGGATCAAATAAATTAATTATTCTGTATTGAATATATTGGTGTGTGCATTACTTATTCTTAGAGCATTCTTAATAAGTCAATAAATAACTAAATATTTATAAAGATGGTATTGACAAAATAAGAGTTTTTTATTTTACATAACACTTCTTATGTTTACCGCCTGAATGTTCATTTCCTCTTATTATGTTAGCATGTCTGTGAATATGCATTACCATGGCTGTACACAATGTGTTAGAGATGGTGGCAGGCAGCTACAGCTACAGTGGTTAGCATTAGTCACTCTTGTCTGCGGTACATGATTCAAGAAATGTTACAACTGTTAAATGGATGAAGCACAGAATCATTTTGGTTTTGACAGCAAGATAGCCACGCAGCGAGTTGACAAATCTTATAGGAAACACATGTGGCTTAAAAAAAGACCTATTAAAACTGCAGCTACAGTGGTATGGCTGACAAACCTTCTTCAAATGAAGACCTTTCAAGAGGGACACATCTTAGTGAGGACCACTGTATTCACTTTAAAAATAGTCTAGGGGATATATTAGTGTACTGCACATATATCTAAAGTTTTAATTAATTTGTATATGCACTATTTCTCATGTTAACAATTGACTTACAACCCCAATTCCCAAAAAGTTGGGACCCTGTGTAAAATGTACATAAAAACTGGTTTGCAAATCTCTTACACCCATATTTTATTCACAACGGAATACAGAAAACATATCAGATGTTTAAGCTGAGACATTTTACTATTTCATAAAAAAATATTGCCTCATTTTGAGTTTGATGGCAGCAACATGTCTCAAAAAGGTTGAGTTGGAGGCAACAAAAGGTTGGAAAGGTTAGTAGTGCTAAAAAGAAACAGCTGGATAAACATTTTGCAACTAATAAGATTAACTGGCAGCAGGTCAGTAACATTATGGGGTATAAAAAGAGCGTCTTAGAGAAGCAGAGTTTCTCAGAAGTAAAGGTGGGCAGACGGTCACCAATCTGCAAGAAAACTATGTCTACAAATTGTGGAATGATTTCAAAATAATGTTTCTCAATGTAAAATTGCAAAGACTTTGAATATCTCATACTCTACAGTATATTAATATTATCAAAAGATTTAGAGAATCTGGAGAAATCTCTGTGCGCAAGGGACAAGACTGAAAATCAATATTGGATGCCCGTGATCTTTGGGCCCTCAGCTGGCACTGCATTAAAATCAGACATGATTCTGTCATGGAAATCACTGCATTGGCTCAGGAACACTTCCAGAAATCACTGTCTGTGAACTCAGTTCACTGTGCCATCCACAAATGCAAGTTAAAGCTCTGTCATGCAAAGAAGAAGCCATATGTGAAAAAGATCCATCCATCTTCTCTGGGCCAAACTTCATTTAAAATGGACTGAGGCAAAGTGGAAAACTGTTCTGTGGTCAGACAAAAACCTGCATCTCTGATGGTGTGGAGGTCCATTAGTGTCTATGGAATTGGCACCTTGCACATCTGGAAAGGCAACATCAATGTTGTAAGGTATATACAGGTTTAAGAGCAACATACGCTCCCATCCAGATTATGTCTTTTTCATCAGGCCTTGCATACTTCAGTAATTCTTCAGCCATTACCACCATAGTCAAATTAAGGTTAATATTTCCATCTGTGGTAATTTATATCTGCTGGCACGGCTGTTTTCTGGAACTTGCTGCAGCAGCAAGACTCAGCACAGAATAGAGCAGGCATCATTGATAACAGGTATGACACTCACTAGGTCAGACACAGTATGAAAAGGAAGGCCTGGGGTGGAGATGGGTTGCAAGGCAGCTTGTAGATGAATTTTATTTTGATTTCTTAGATTTTGGATATTTATCACACTTACATGTCTCCATTATCCACAAATGGAAAAAACAGTGGTGAACCTTCCCAGGAGTGGCCAGCCTACCAAAATTACTCCATGAGCGCATCGGCAACTCATCCAGGAGGTCACAAAAGAACCCAGAACAACATCTAAAGAACTGCAGGCCTCACTTGACTCAGTTAAGGTCAGAGTTCATGATTCAACAATAAGAAAGAGACTGGGCAAAAATGGCATAATAGGTCATTTGCACATTTAAACAACAGAATTGAGTAGAGCGTCAAACCAACAAATAATCCTTGTGATGTCATGGAGATATCCTTTCATCTGAAGCTTTCCTGCAGGTCTGTAACACCTCCACGCACCAATAAAAAACTAAAAACAGGATGTGGATCCTGTTTATTCAGTAGGGTGCAGTGCTGCTGTCTGCCTGTAGATGACAGTGTTGGCTCATGTAAAGGCTCTGCACGGTAGCATGTGAAGTGTCAATCAGTGTGATGAAGAAGAGGAGGAAGAAGAGTCGGAGGGTTTCAGCTCATCTCATAGCAGAAAACAAACCAGATGAAACACAGCTCTGCGGCTCACCTGCTAATCAATCAGAGATCAGTTAGAAGACAGTGTTCTTTAGGATGTGGGGGGAAAGAAGCTGCTCGCACAGAGGTTTATATCCTCACGTGACATTTAAAAATATTTTTTAAGAGGCACGAAAACCCCTCATTAGTCCTTTTCCATCTGATGCTCCTGTTTTTCCAACACTGCACGTCACAGCTGGAGCTGTCTGCGTCATCAGGCGGGTTCATTTCAGGTTCCTTTAACTCAGGGGGTCTCAAACTGCAGGGCAAGTCCTTCTAGAAGAAAATCTCTCCACTCGACTGCTGTCTGATCTAAATCAACTTTAATTTCAGCGGTCATCGGCAGGGGTGCCCCCACGTACCCCATTTTTCTGGCCAGGAAGCTGCGTCAATATTTTATACTGTCTATGGTAGGATTAAAACTTTTTACTTTCTTTTCCACTTTGCAAACAATTATCCAACACAAAATTATATTTCAAGTCTTCAAGGTCCACTTTTCACACGATAAATCTGTAATAGGACAGGTGCAGCCTGAAAATTGTGCCCAATGTTTTCTACACTGATTTTATTTCTGATTAAATATTCTGATTTCCTGTTTTATGTAGGAGAAAGAGTTTGCTGATGTGCCAACATTTATTTCACTTAAATCCAGTTTTCTTCCTTTTCTTAATTTTTAATAATCGATTAAATTATGTGTATGAGCTCTGTTTGACAACCACAGGGTTGGGATTAAACCCAGACTGTACATAAAAGATGGAGATACCCACTGACATGCCCAGATCATCAGCCTGCAGACCCCTGGGCACAAATGCGTCCTTTATAATACAAGATCCCAAAGTTTTCCAGTGATTTTTATTGGAAGATGAAGCAGCCAGAGCTTTTTCAGCCCACTGTGACTGTGGAGATTAGCCTGCACATCACCCTGCTCAGCATTTTTAATCTCATCTGCGGAGTTTTCATCCTGATGCTGTTGAATGAAACAACACGGCCGTCTCCCTCTCGTATTCTTCTTGTTTTTCTTTTGTTTGCTAAACCAACTTCTGCCTGTTTCATTCATTTGGGAGCAACTGTAGCCTCGAAAGCTCTCAGACTGGTGGAGACTAAAGGCTGTACTGTATTCTACCAATGAAAAAAATACATAAACATTAATGTTTTTAGTCATTTTAGTCAGTATATGGTTTCAAGAACAGAAATGTAAGAAAATTCTGGTCTTTTTTGAAGCCTCAAGCTGAGCGTTTTCACTGTCGCTGTCCTGGTGTTTTGATGAGCGAGGGGTGGATCTGATGCTGCACGCTCATACGCTCAGTCATGGCATGGCAGCATGCCAATCTGTGTAGCCCCGCCCTAAACCATCCCTGCTTCCTGGTCCTTTGACTCTAATGGGAAACGAACTTCTGAGACCATAAACTCACCAGGAACGTGTTTACAGAGGTCAGAGGTCAGCTGAGCAGCAGGCTCATTTTCTCACAGACTTCTATACAATCTGGCAGCGAAGTCACCCCCTGCTGGACATTAGAGAGAATGCAGGTTTAGGGCACTTCCATCTTTATATACAGGCTGAATGTTACAAAAATCTGGACGTGTTTATAACCAGGATACTGGTTATTATGGTTACTGGTGCTGGTACTGAGTCTGTATTTCCATCTAATGGCCTGTTTTCACTGCAGTTCTGTTGATTTTACTTCACAATAAGCAGGATATTTTTAGTGCAGGTCACATTATCATTATGAGAGTTTCAGACTCAGTGAATGAGGAGATGATGTGTTATTCTGGGAGGAGTCAAGCTGAATGAGCGACTCTGGGGAAATAACACAAATGAGGTTATGATGATGAGTTTATGTGAAACTGATTAATTTCCTCGTGGAAGAAGCCCCGCGACCCCCTGGAAGCACATCCTTTCCCTCCATGGGCAGCTTTTCAGCATCAGTGTGACAGATGAAGCTGTTCTCCAGCACTCAGAGCTCACTGTTCATTACTGCTGCAGCTTCACAGAGCGGCGTGATCTGGATCTCACAGTGTGTCAGGGTCACGCAAGGAAAACGTTTAAGAGTCAGGGCGAGGGGGCGGGGAATTCAGAGTTTGAAGAACAAAGTTAAATATTTATGCTTTATGTGTTTTAGGTGTGGCACTTTGTAGATGGTGCCTGCACATACAGAGCAGCGCTGTTAGTCCAGGTCGGACAGCCCGGTCTCATGGTGGTTAAAAAAAGCCAATTGACGTTCTCATGTTCATGGACACGAATTGTTATGTTTTTGTGTCGGTCAGCATGAATCTCATTTAGTTTATTGTCTGCTTTAATGATATGACTTCAAAGAAGTGTTTTGGTCTTTTAATAATGTTTCTTACGAGTTGATCTCAGGAGTTCAAATATGTGGATTTCTTTCCAACTTAACCTTGAAAACTGAAGCGTTATGGTTCCTTATTTCTCAGAAATGTTTGGGGTTTTTTTTCTCCTCATAAAGTTACGTTGAAAATTCTCACCCAGCCTCACGTATGTTTTTTTTTTTTTTTTTGCCGTCATACACAGGAGACTGATTGGACACAGCTGAACCAATGAGGACAGGGCAGGCAATCAGAAAGGAGAGAAAAATACAAAGACAGGAATTAAAACAAACAAAAAAAACCCCCAAAAAAACATGAAAAGTGACTAACAAAATAACAGGAAGTGGCAAAAAGACATGACCAGCACACATGGGCAACATGAGGGAGAAAAACTAAAAACCATGAAACAGACTGTCTTTTAGGAGGAACCAAAGCAGAAATCTGCTGATTCATGAACTTTTTCCTGCAGCTCCAGAACAAAAAGCTTTTGGGTTATAAAGAGCTGAGGTGAGATCAGCAGTCACTCCCATCATTCACAGCTTTCTAAACCAACATTTAAAGTATCTGACATGTCAGAGTTTCCTTTGAAGACCACTGAATAATTTTAAAAAGGTCCTCTTATCGTTCATCTGAAGGTCTCTGGGGACTAAAAGGTTCCTCATGCATTCATTTGAAAACCTTTTAACACTCTGTGAGACTGCGTCTGAAATATGAAGCCATAAAATGACTGCTTCCACTCATCTGTGTGACTGTTTTACAAAAAAAAATCCAGTTATTAAAAGTCA
Organism: Paratilapia polleni; assembly: GCA_015106735.1. NCBI lineage: Eukaryota > Metazoa > Chordata > Actinopteri > Cichliformes > Cichlidae > Paratilapia > Paratilapia polleni. The sequence continues at coordinate 13,142 of VUQI01011081.1, forward strand.
GGATTTCTTCTTTGTTCCTCAGTTCATCATGTGCAGAATGAACAGCACATACAGAGCATGCTCAGAGTCCACCTCTGAGGAGCAATTCAGGCTCAGGTCCCCATTATAAAGCAATGAATAAAGTTCTAATTTAGTGTTTGATTTTTCTGTTGACCCTCTCCTCAGCAGTACAGAGCGTAGCTTTGGTGCAGTCACTCTCTGTTTCTCCATCCACCATCTCCTGCAGGAAATACACCGACTGCAGCTGTTCATGGGGAGGAGGACCAAATCCAAGACACACAAGGTCCAAAACAGTCCAGGAACATTGTTCTCAGGCTGAGGTCATTCACAGGGAGGTCAGCCATCATAGCGAACAAACCGAGCAGGGAGCAGGCAGAAGGCAAAAATCATATACGGTTAAAGCTATGCAGGGTCACATGATGAGTTGACAAGATGCTCAGAGCCTGAAGCAGAAAGACCAAAGAGCGCTGATAACCACCAAAGCCATCATCTCTGAAAATCTCTGACTGGGGTTTTAGGTTCTGCCAAGCCAGGTAAACAAAGAAACGCCTGACAATCTTGAACTTGTGTGGTGGTATGGCCCTCACACAAGTTAGAAACAGATGTGAACATTTACATGTTCAGATGCAGCTCTGTGTAAAAAAAGCTTAGGTCACTCATTAATCAGACAGAGGACGGTGGACGGTTCTGTTTGGGAGCTCTTTATTTACTCACTCTTCTGGTTTTAGGCACAGAAACTTCTTGGAGAGGTGCACGAAAAGACTGGTTCAGTTTAAACATGGAGTCCTGGAGAAAGTATGCACATAAGACGTGTTGGGAAGAAGATGCTTATCTAATAACTGAGATGTCTGCATGTGTCTGAGACACCAGCAGCTTTGACAGAATGATGCTGTTTGATGGCCTAAGAAGGAGAACACGGGCACTGAAGCTGCTTTCACACACTGCAGCCCTGCAGCCTCTTCCACAAACTACCCCACAGAGCTGCCTGCGACAACACAGTGTTCAGGTAGGATGAGCTCTGAATCAGACACTGAAGTGTTAAACCTGCTGTACAGAGTGTGTCCATGTGATCACACCCATGTGACAAACAGAGACCATATTTATATGGTCTCTGTGAGGTGAGCTTCAGCTGCATGAATATTAATGGAAGCAAAGATCGGGTTATTTTTACAAGAAAAGATCAGAGGCAGTTTTCATGCAGGAAACGTACAACGGAGCAAACACGTCCTCTTTATTATTATTTAGTGGAAGCCAAAGTTTAGTTTTTCTGCTCCACACTGGGTCCTTTCAGCAATATTCATATCATCATACAGTCCACACAGACAGGTGATCATACACTCCCAGCACAGGCTCAGGGGTGTGGAGGAGATACCAGGAGATCCATGAGGAGCATCAGCCCAGCAGCAGGAGCGGCATCTGCTCATGTGTGCGAGGAGGAACAGGAGGAGCACTGCCAGAGCCCCGATGACCTCCTGCAGGCTACTCGTGTGCATGTTTCTGACCTGTGCTCACAGCTCAGCACCGTGCAGCTCGACTAGCATTCGCCCGACAACACCAGAATTGGCGGGTCCACCTCTGGCGCCCTGTTCTCTTTCAAATGAGAGCAGGTTCACACTGAGCATGTGTGATGTGCTTGAAAGAGTCTGGAGATGCAGTGGAGAATGTTACATCATCCATCATCCTGCATGACCGGTTTGGCAGTGGGTCAGTGAAGGTCTTGGAGGGTCACACAGACCTCCACGTGTTAGCCAGCAGTACGGTTTATGGTTTAATCCCAGGAAACAGGATTCCTGGGAAATCCAATCAAGATGATTTCCTGATTCCGGGGAAATGTAATGACAGGAAACGGGGAAAAAATTAACGAGTCCAATACATTCAAAAAATGTAGTCTAATAATGAATACAAAGCGTGGTTAAGTAGCACAAACATGTTCTGTCTTCTGAGTCCGATGCTGTGGGACTGAGTTTGTGTGGTAACACATCCGTGGAGGCAGAGAGGAAGTTTTCTGTGTGCAAACCATTTGTCACAGAAATCCGAAATCACCTCAATGCAGAGTCAGCTGATGCACTCTGTTTCTTCAAAGCACAATTCCAGAAGAAAAAGAAAGTAGAAATGAGTGAAAAGTGACTAAAAGAAATGATGTCAGTCATTACAAGTTTGTGACAATGCAGTAAATACGCATGGAGCTGATATTGCAGCCAAAGTGATTTTGTTTTAATCAGAGCAGTTCAGTATCTGATTGATTTGTGACTGGTTTGTATGTTACAGGCACATTTGGTAACACTGCTGTGCATTTTGTAATTAAAATTCAATTCAATTCAATTCAATTTTATTTATATAGCACCAAATCACAACAACAGTCGCCTCAGGGCACTTTATATTTTAGGGTAAAGACTCTACAATATTAGACAGAAAACCCCAACAGTCAGACGACCTCCTATGAGCAAGCACTTGGTTACAGTGGGAAGGAAAAACTCCCTTTTAACAGGAAGAAACCTCCAGCAGAACCAGGCTCAGGGAGGGGCAGCCATCTGCCGCGACCGGTTGGGGGTGAGGAGAAACAGAAGAGAGCATAGGGAGACAGGACAAAAAAGGCACACTATGGGAGAGAGACAGGGTTAATAATAGCTAATGATTAAATGCAAATGGT
>VUQI01011084.1:7278-21460 GCA_015106735.1 Paratilapia polleni
ATTCATATCACATTCGTATAAATGTCAAAGCTTCCTTGGTTGTAGCTTATAAAATGAAAGATTTGCACTATATAAATAAAAATGAATTGAATTGAACTGAATTGAATTGTGGTTAGATTAATTGGTAATTCTAAATTGGCCGTAGGTGTGAATGTGAGCGTGAATGGTTGTCTGTCTCTCTGTGTTAGCCCTGCCACAGACTGGCGACCTGTCCAGGGTGTACCCCGCCTCTTGCCCTATGGCAGTTGGGATAGGCTCCAGCCCCCACCCGCGACCCTGAATAGGATAAGCGGAAGAAAATGGATGGATGGATGAATTTAATTGAATTGAATTAAAATTACCAGATGAAAAAGCTTCTCATATTTTATGGGGAACTGATTTTACTTTTTTAAATCCCCAAAATAATTAATATATTAAAGGAGTGAAAACAACAATATAGTTGCTACACTCAGCCACATTGTAGCTTTAATCAGAGATGTGCAGCTGCTTTGTGCATACCTGTGTCTTGTGCATTTGAACCAGTTGAGGATGTCGGTGCAGCGGGTGTAGTAGACTTGGTCAAATGGATGGGCGTAAGACTCCTGCACAGTCACTGCATAACTAGAGGAACAGAAAAAACAGCCACAGCTTGACAGGATGCAAAATTCTATTTCTAATCCTTGATAAACTTTTGTCATTATCAAAACAAATTAACATTAAATAATTCAACATCAAATTTCTAAAATTTAGGTTTTTGTGCAATGTGCAAACTTCAAATGGCTATAAAAATGTAGGGAACAACATTTCTCCAACATTGCAGTGGTAACATAACTGGCACTGAGCTTGCTTTCTCTGTGTTTTCATTGTGTTCAACAAAGGTTACTGAACTGAGTCTAACCTTTAGCAAGAAGTCAAAACTGTAATAATCATCAGAGGTAATGTCCATTTGCACAATTCCTACTGATTACACAGAGAGGTTATTGATCACAGCACCTGCACTTTACATAGCTCTCATCAGAAATGGCATTGTGCTTTTACCCAGCATAGTGCTGAGTGGTGAGACCACTCAAGCAGTCACATTACCATCTCTTTGAATTTACAGCCTCAATATGTCCCCAGGAGTAAACCTTTTCCCTTTTGCATTTGATTATTGGCAAACCCTCAGCCTTGATTTGTGGCTGGGAGTCCATTAGTTCACTGCAGCATTTCTTTTTTTAAATATCATTTTGAATATTGAAGAAGAGATTGAACTGGGGAAACTTACCTCTCCCAGTGGCTGCACACATTGGGGTCATCAGGGTTGAGGGGCGACACCAGGGAGCTCAAACTGCACAGGCTGAGCCACAGCAGAGCTTGAGGGGAAACCCGAACAGCACCCATCATCCTCCTCCCTCTGTTCTTGGGGAAGACAAGTGAAGACAGTGAAGAATAGGAGTTGACCTTTAATACCGTTTGTGTTGATGACTTTCAGCACATCTGTGCTACTTTTTATGTCTACTGCACTACATTTCAGAAAAATGTTTTGACAGCTATAGTACCAATAGATTTTTCTTCAATACATATCTGACAAGCATATAAAATGTACAGTGGTTTCCAAGAAGTTTCAGTGGTTATGGTTTCCAAGATTGTGAGCTTGCGACCCTTCATGAAACCGTCTCTACCTGGGGCTTCTTGTCACATTTCAGGTGTCTCTGAGTTGTTATTAGTTCCTCCAAGGAGACATGTCCCTTCTAAATTTTCAAATGGCTTCATTCAGTTAACTGGGAACCAAATACGTGTTGGTCCTGACAGCTCATTGCTGTGCAACTTAAGAAAACACTTGCAAATAGCAATAGTTTGTGACTCACAAAGTGAATTTTTAATATTGAAAAGAGAATTATGGTTGATTTCAGCCTTGAATTTTTATGTTCTATGGGTTATAACTTTGCACTCACCATCTACATAGAGAGTCAGGGAAATGAGAAGTCGCACAAAAGAGCAGTGCTGAACACTGATTAACAGCACTACTACTACTGCTTCCAGCAGTTTTCCAAAAAACCTATTTTTGCATTAATATATTTATGACTGTGTGTGACTGAAAGTAAGCCAAGCAGTGACCTTGGTGTCTGAAAAACTGAGTCAATGTTTAAGTGCCAAAAGCTGCAGTTCTTGGAGTAGCCACTTGACGATGGCTCCAAAAAGTGAGTTAATCCTCACAGAATGCCATGTTAAAATGGCCAGCTTGTGTTGTTACAAGTTTGTAAGTATTTATGTTCTATAAATAGTTTGCAATCTGGTTCAAAAATCTGGCCTCTATAGATAGTTTCAACCTTCATAAGAACTGCATAGTGGGTGAATTTTTTTATGACCTGCTGCATGGTAAAAAAAAAAAAAAAACACTCCACACTCCAGTGTTACCTCCACTTTTGATGAGTAAAGTTCTAGTATTTTATTAGTCTGTTACTTAATCGGCAGGTATGTGTGTCTGTGCTGCTCCCATATAGTTTATGACGGCAGCTTGTTAAGTAAGTTTGCTAGCATTGGAAACTAACTTACATTTAGAAAAATTATAGTTCCAGGTCTCTACTTTCTGTATTTACATTTTCTTAGCCTGATAACCAATGCTTAAAAATGATTAGTGTAAAAATAGTTCCAAAAGCAGTTTACACAAAGTGATGTTAAACCTTGTTCACTCACAACAACTGTACAACAGAATTAGAGAAAGTAAAGTTAGCATGGCCCACATAGCCACAATAGATACTTTTCATGGTAAATACATCAAGTTAAAACAAAACAAAACAAAACTTGAACCCCCATTTAAACTTCCATGTTAACCAATTTTCAAACGTCACCAACTGGTGCATCATCGAAGTCAGATGTTCCCAAGTTGACTTTGTGAGTCATAAACTATTCCAAACTATTCCAAGTGTGTTGTATTCTGTATTATTTCTGTGTATGGCAGTTTCTTGATATTTATATTGCATCTGATGTCAAATTGGTGAAGATGTTTGTGTTTAGACTATCCACATGTTTTTCAGGTTTTGGATTGCTGTGATTATATAAGAAGAAATATAAGAAGAAAAATTCCCCCAAATTAATTTTCCTTTTTTGTCACTGCAGATTCATGTTCTGACTCTTTGGAAGCACATTTGGAGAAAAACAGGACCCAGCAGCAGCAGCTACAAAAGCTAAATGCTGCTTAAATAGTGATATATCAGCATCAACATTGTAAGAATGTCATATATTATTATAGTGACACATCAGTCAGGGCTATACTTTAAGTACATCTTAAGCATAATACTCTTTTACTTTATATGCAGGCCATATGTGAGTAAGCATAAATTCTGACAGCAGCTTTACGTACAGGATCTGAGTACCTCTTCCACATACTGTATGGCACATCCCATTTAGCTGCGTTGGCTTGTTATAGCAATGAGAAACTTGTTCAAATGAAGGGTAAATAGCATACTGAGCTGAATAAGAACAGGTTTTCTGGCCATATGAAAGCTGACCCTCCTGGTTAAAGAGAGGTAGGGATTCATGGACCTGCATGATCCAACTCCACTTTAATACAAAGACAGGAAAAAAGAGAAGGCTTAGACTGTCCTGAAAATGTGTTATTGGTTCTTAATTCCAGCTATTAGTTGTACTAGTTCTCATTGGCGGTTGAAAAATGGTTCAAAAACAAGTGACTGAATTTGTGTAAGTAATGCAAGCTGAAACTTCACTTTGTATTTGCTCTAAAAACACCACAACATCTTACCTTTATCATGTCAACATTTCCATTTAAACTAAAACTTGTATGAAAGAGAACATCTACCACACTACTTTGCATATTCCTTCCAAACAAAAATGCCTAGCATGAATAAAGATTTTGCAAAAATGTTCAACATATGATTAGTAAAGAAGTGTGTTCAAACTAGTATCACTACAAAATGTAATTACTGTAATTTGCAAAAGTGGCCCAGAGCAGACCATTGATAAAAAATTAGTCAGGCATGCTGTAAAATTGATACAGGCAGCAACACCGACTGGATGTCACGTTCAGTGGGCAAAGTCACAGTACAAATAGCAACAGGAAAAGCACAACTAGGGTGTAAATACTGACATTTCTTAAGATGTGAATGATATAACATCTGATTCACAAGGCAGTGAAAGTTGTGTTTGGGGTGATCCACTGTAATTATCTTTCTGGTCCAGGAAGGAGACCTGAATGCACATCAGGAGAAAAGAGTGCAGAAATGCTGAAATCTCCTGTACTATGCAAAATAAAATAGTAGAGCACACTTGCAATGCTGAGAATGCCATTGAGGAAATGCAGCTCGGTGGAGCAACAGCTCAATGTGGAGACAATTTTTTCAACAGAAATCACTCACTGTTTACATAAACTCACTGCAACCATAAAAGCAGCAGCAGGCACATATCATTCTTAAACTGCAGAATATCAGTGCCAAAAAATTATAGTAACATTAATTTTTTGCTTCATAGTCTGCTCACTGCTAGATGTATTGCCACCTTGACATAATACAGTGGGATCATTTAAGGCAATCCAAATGTGAATATCCAACACAATGTTTACCACAACTTTTTCCTGTCAGTCTGAATTCTTAGCAGTCTGAGAGGATGAATGTCTCCACTGATGAGCCTACATCTTCCAAATGTTTGCACAATGAATGTTTCCTGGGAGCGCTGTTGACGGCAGCTGTGGGGATGACAGTGACATAAAAACTCAACAGCAGACCCATTCCTCATGCCATCAGGCGATTTCAGTGGCGCACACACTGACAGCCCAGGAAAATCATGGTGATGATGAATAGATATGTGAGTGACAGAGGTGGTGCAAACCAATTTCTTCCACCCACACTGTCATGTAAAAGAATGACAATAGGATGTTCATTTGCGGACAACTGGTGGAGTGTTCCCATTAAGTATGATATGAGCAAGGGCATGAGGAGATGCTGAGAAGTCAGACAAGCAAAGATGTTTTTGCTTTTCTTACAGGTGTCTGCTATGTGGAGATCTGCTGGAGACAGGTGTGACTCAGGTGAAGCAATGAAATCAGCCTCTGCATGATGAATGGACAGTGATGATGTCAGTTTGATGTCAACAGCTACATCACTGACATCCATGATGTGACTAGCTGGTCGTGTAATAATGAGAAAAACATCTAAACTTTATAAAATGATTTCAAATATGGATGCAATAATAATGCTACCAGTGAATAAATGGGAAGATGACTAGGTTTTCTTCCCCAACTCCGACTTTTTGACAGAAATCTGCAACATGCATGACACAGACACATGTTCATGCCACATGGGTCTGTCACCCAGTTCATTCCCTTGGGACAACAGTGACTGAGTAACTGTCCACTATTTTGTGTTGTAGAATCCCTCCATCTCCATCACTCTGTTTGGTAACATTACAGAACCTGAAAACCTCCCGGGGAAATACAGAAAGCCACTTTCTGTATTTCTGTAACTATCACCAAGAAAATTATATTTCTAATCTAATAAACAATAATTCTAATCGCTGGATCAGCCTTCTCACAGAATCCATCCATCCATCTTCTGCCACTTATCTGCCATTGCGGGGGGCAGGAGTCTAAGCACAGACACCCAGACCTTCTTCTCCCCTTCCAACTCCTCCAGCTCTTTGAGTTCTCCTCCAGTAGGACATTCCTGGAACACCTCACCTAGAAATCATCAGGGAGGCATCCTAGTCAGATGCCTGAACCACCTCAACTTGCTCCTTTTGATGTAGAGGAGTAGTGGCTCTACTCCCCAAATGATCGAGCTCCTCTCCCTATCTTTAAGGGAAAGCCCAGACACCCTGTGGAGGAAGCTCAGTTGTGCTGCTTGCAATTCAATTCAATTTGATTCAATTTGATTTGATTCAATTCCATTCAATTTTATTTATATAGCACCAATTCACAAGAACCGTCACCTCACTTTATATTGTAGGTTACAGACCCTACAATATTAGACAGAAACCCCAACAATCTGACAACCCACTATAAGCAAGAACTTGGCAACAGTTGAAAGGAAAAACTCCCTTTTAACAGGAAGACACCTCCGGCAGAACCAGGCTCAATGATTGGCAGCCATCTGCCGTGACCCCCAACCGGTCACGGCAGATGGCTCCCATTCACTGGCAAAGCTAGTGGTCAAAGGTTATGGCCAGCGGTGAGGATAGGCATGCAGATTGCACAGTGTCCACAACACTGCTGACACTGGACACATCAATCTGCCAATCTCCTGCTCTACTCTCCCCTCCCTCATGAACAAGACCCAGAGATACTTAAACTCCTTCACTTGGGGCAGCAACTACTCCCAACCTGGAGTGGGCACTCCACCCTTTGCTGGCTGAGAAACATGGCCTTAGACTTGGAGGTGCTAATTATCATTCTTGCCGCTTCACATTCAACTGGAAACCACCCCAGTGTGAGCTGGAGGTCGCTTCTTTATGAAGCCAAAAGAACTACGTCATTCACAAAAAGCAGAGAGGTGATCCTGAGGCCACCAAGCTGGAAACCCTCCGCCACTCAGCTACACCTAGAAATTTTGTCCATAAAAGTTACCAAAAGAATCGGTCACAAAGGGAAGCTCTGGCAGAGTCCAACACCCACCTGGAACAGGTCCGACTTACTGCCAGCAATGCAAACCAAGCTCTCACTACAGTTGTACAGGGACCATAACAACTGGCCCTATACCCCATAGCACCCCATAGCACCCCACAGCACCACAAAGTACCACCCATTGGACACCTTGAGGGATGCGGTCAAATGCCTTCATGCCTAAGCATGTAGACTAGTTATCATTGAGAGGATAAAGAGCTGGTCCAGTAGAATACATCACATTAGAGACAATAACTTCCACCCAAAGGGACAATGTACCTGAAGTTAATTACATCTGGTTCCCATTTTTGATATATCTCACCTTAGACCAGAAGCCTGGGACTGAGGCCATGCACATGTCCATAAACACATAAAAACACAAAAAGCAGTTGTTATTATTATTATTACTCTTCTTTGTCTTCTTCTTCTTCTTCTTCTTATCATTAATACCTTACCTTATTATTATCATATTATTATTATTGCTGTTCTTGTTGCTGCTGTTATTGTCGCTGGCATTGTATTAGTATTATTATTACTGGTGATGGTAATAATGATAATTACTTGCTGTTACTATTATCCCTACTACCAACCCTACCGAGCATCACTGCTGTTACTGTCATCAGAGATTTGAAGTAACTAAGTACAAATACTTTGTTACTATACTTAAGTAGAATCTTCAGGTACCTCACTCAGGTAATTTCAAATGCCTTGTTTCTAACAGCTCAACAAATATCAGAAAACATACAAACTGTTTCTGTGCAGTTCGTCACACAACGTGTTTGTGAGCTAAAGGTACAACTGCTGTATTTCCCAGGGAGAGAAAAGAATGTGAGATAACTTCACTCTCAGAAATGAAGAAAAATGTAAGAAAGACAGAACAAGAGAAAAAGAAGAGAAATTATTTTTAAAGGTAAGGACTGCTCAGTGATATCTGATGGACTGGAAATTTAAAGTTTACTTGTAATGTCCTCATTCATTTCAGCATTTTTTGAAAACATACTGGATCTGTACATGATGTGTTGCTGACGTTATGTTTTTTCATATTGTGAAACATCCTGCAAAACAAATGGAAGTATACTAACCTAGTGTTATTAAAGGTAGAATGAAAACACTAAGCAGTTTAGAGCAGGCCACATTGGTTAGTTAGCAGTATTGTGGTGAATTTACAGTAAAGCACTATGTTGGACTGGTGCAGAGTAGCTGTGGTGTTCATGGCCAGTGTAACAGGATAACAGCCATCAATTTGAATTTAAGCTCATGATGCTGATTAGATTCACTCACTGAATTCCACTTTATGCTTTGTACTGTCCAGGGGTTGGAAATCAGCCATGATAGCTTGTGTAACATCTGCTTATATCTTGTTGAATTCAGTTGTGTAAATTCACAAAGAGCAGTGACTCTAAGAGCAGCAGCAGTACAGGTCAACTGATTGCAGCCTGTACACAAAGGAAAATCTGCTTGATTATGCAATAGAAATTATTGTGACTTATTTCTAAGTGATTGTTTTCCCCATGCTGCACCACTACATTCGATCTTAAGGTTCTAAATCCCACTTTAACTCCTGACTATACTCGTTTTCCTGTTTATGTGTAGAGGCAAAGTCACCCATCTACAATGTAGGCAACAGCAAATAGAATTTTTTTTTTAATTCCCTTAGTTTTTTTTGTTCAAGTTGGGTACATTTATTAGAATTAGAATTTAAGTTGAAATATAGTTCCTATACCCTTAATATTATTTTAGTTTCATATTTAAATGAGGTTCAATTTTCTCTGCACAAAAATTGCTGGTAGAAATGTCCTTCAAAGAGTTACTTTTTACTTTTATACTTTGAGTACATTTCAGAGCTTGTACTTTTTCACTTTTACTTGAGACAAAACATTGAATCAGTACTTCAGCACAAGTATCTGTACTTCTGCTTAAGGGACGAGTCCTTTTGCCACCTCTGACTATCATTATAAATGTAATTAAATTTTGTATTATAACAACTGCCACCACTGTTGCTACTGACATTACAACTGTTAACTAAACAACTAAACTCATCTTGGTTTAACCTTTTCTTTTACCTGCATGTAGTTATTTTGTTTTTGTTTTTCTTAGTTTTTTCCCTTCCCTCTATGCCGCGTGTGTGTGTTTGCAGTTTTCATTTACATTATATTTTACTGTGGCACAGTGGTACAGTGGTTAGCACTGTTGCCTCACTGCAAGGAGGTCCTGGGTTTGAATCCACCAGCCAGCTGGGGCCCCTCTGTGTGGAACTGGCATGCTCTCTGTGTACTCGGCCCACCCCTCACAGTCCAAATACATGTTTGTTAGGTAAGCTGGGGATTCTAAATTGGCTGTACCTGTGAATGTGAACGTGAATGGTTTCTATGTATTAACTCTGCAATAGACTGACGACCTGGCCTGGGTGTACTCCGCCTGCCGTCCTGTGACAGCTGGGATAGGCTCCAGCCTCCCTGCGATCTCCAATTGGGTAAGTGGTTAAGAAAATGGATGGATTGTACATTACATACGATTGTAATATTAACGATGCACTATTAGTTCTAATCATTATTATGCATTGCAGTTTATCACAGTAATACATATAGTTATGCACAACCCTAAATTTTCTACTTATAAAATTTTAGTTTATTTTATTGAATTATTTGCTTTTTTCCTCTTACTTTTTTTTGTTTTTTTTTTACTTATTGTTTTCTCTCTCTCACTATCATTAGCTTTTGCACACATCCACAAAGCACACCATCACACATGCAACACACACACTCATTTTAATGTTTGTGCAAATATGGGGGTCTTTTTGTAACTGCTTTACCTCCATGTCTCTCCCTGTTGTAAGTCCTGTCTTTTGTTTCAAAACAAAGTAAGTGAATGGTGAACTGAGTGAATAATGTTTTCAGCAAAAGAACGTGATGTAAGCATCGCTTGTTCTTACAAGAGTGAGTGAGTGCCATTAAGTGTGGTGCACATGATGAACTGGAAAAAAACAATATAGCTTTTCAGCACGCAGCTACCAGTGGTATTACTGAATTTATTCAGTGCAATATGCTGTCAGTGTACATGTTACCATTATTTTTCATTTCTGAAAATGTATTCATTCAATTAGTCAACTTTCTGATATATATACCGTTATACATCAGCAATACATTGGTGCTAAATATCAGTATTTAACATCAATGTAATTAAACATGCAGCTGCTCTAAACAGATTCCGCAATTTGATTTACCGGAGTCACTACTTGATGCTCAACAAATGACTGAGGGTAAAGGGAATGCAACTAACTTGTGACGAAAAAGAAGAAGAAATTGTGGACATCAAATAAGAGAACTAATTAACTGAATTTACCCCTTATTAAAATATTGTCATATTGATATTTCGTGCTGTCCCAATAATGACACCATCTGTATGCAGCTGAGATAAACATGACCCAGACCTATCAATGTACTAACTCTGGAAGGCAACCAACACATTGTTTAAGTTAGAAAAAGTTAGAAAAATATTTCTTTATTTTGTACACCCAAAGCTCAAAACAAATAACATAACCAGAGATAAATTTGACATTATTGCCTTATTAGATTATTATAAACCTGAGATAAAGCAACCAGAAAGTGTTAACTGTGGATACAGTGCTGTTTACCTTGAGCAAAATTGGGCGTGATGAACAGTAAAAAATGATTTGTGCTGCCACAGACCACAGAATGACCAGTATGTCTGCAGGAGTTGACTGGGTTACTGATTATTGACTCTCAGCAATTTCATGTTGCAAGAAAAGAATTAAAAATGTATATTTTTGTATGCTTTTGTTAGATTTTTCAACTCTCGTGCTTTAGTTTTATGCGAGTGTTCCACCACAGCAGTGTCTTAATCACCACCTTCTAGTCAGATGCACCTAAGGACACCAAAACTGCCGAGAACTCACTTCCTCTAATTAATTCAATTTCAGCACACACAGGTAGAAGCTTCCATCTGATATTCCTTAGGATTAAACCGTAAGATAATTCAGAGCCATCAAACATTCAGTCAGCAGTAGTTTTACCTGAGCTCTGCCATATTTTATCATTTTTATGAACATTAAAAAACATCAGAACCAAAGAACTACAGAAGTGTGAACTATAATGTGTGTGTACGGTATGTGGATGTGTGAATATACAGCACTGTGGGATAGTCTAATGAACTTTCAATAGATTCTTATCCCTCAAACAGTACCATCGTGGAGGTGTCTGATCAGACCTGAATTCATTCTGCAAACATCCAGCAAGAGTCATAAAGAGCTGCCTTCAGCCACAAGTACAGCAAGGAGTCTTGCAACAAAATGCAGGGGTGCGTCCAGAATAGGGGCATGGGGTAGCACCAACCCCTCAATGTGATTTCCCACCCTTGTGCCTCCCCACCAATTCCAATAAACTAGAGAACTGGTAATCTTATAGCGCAACTGGATGACAGCATAGATAGAACCAGTGGTGGAATGTAACTTTATTGAAGTACAGTTTCAACTACTGTATTCTACTTGTATTTTATCTAAGTATTTCTATGTTATGCATACAGCACTACTGCCAAAGATTTAGTTCCTTGAGTAAATAGAAGTGTTAGAAATGAGTATATGTGACGCAGGAAAGGAAAAGCTGGCCAAAGACACAGACTGAGAATCCCAGTCAAAAAAACATAGTTCATTAAACAGTTTTGGATGCATAAACTGCAAATAAACAGCGTGCTATTTTGCCCTGGGTCCTTGTCCAGCAAGCCTGTCAGCTGTGAGGGGGAGTCCCTGCTCAGCACAGACACACATGCCTGGGGGCAAAAATTTTAACATCTTCAACTCTGCCACCTCCAGCTCGACCTCCTGTCTTTTTTTTAATGCATCCGTACATCATAGCAAGTCTCACTACCATCTTGTAAAACTTCCTTTTCACTCTTGCTGCTATCATTCTGTCAAAAATCACCCCTGACACTCATCTCCATCTGCTCCACTCTGCCTGCACTCTCTTATCCTCTTTTGTGCACTTTGAATGGTTAACCCCAAGTATTTAAACTTGTCGACCTTCACTACCTCTACTCCTTGCATATTCACTGTTACACCTGAATCCCTCTCATTCACACACATGAATTCTGTCTTGTTTCCAATGACTTTCATTATTCCTCTTCTCTCCAGAGCATACTTCTACCTCTCCAGGCTCTCTTCCACCTGCTCCCTACTCTCACTACAGATCACAATATCATAGTCCATGGAGACTCCTGCCTGACTTCATCTGTCAGCCTGTCCATCATCATTGCAAACAAGAAGGGGCTCAGACCCAATCCCACCCTCACCTTGAAGGCATCTGTCACTCCTACCACACACCTCACCACTGTCTTGCTGTCCTCATACATGTCCTGCACCACCCTTACATACTTCTCTGCCACTCCTGACTTCCTCATACAGTACCACAGTTCCTCTTTTGGCATCCTATCATCTGCTTTCTCTAGATCCACAAAGACACAGTGCAGTTCCTTCTGATATTTCTCCATCAACACTCTCAAACCAAACATCACATCTGTAGCACTCTTTCTTGGCATGCTGCTTCCAAATCGTCACCTGTCTTCTTAACCTAGCTTCACCAACTCTTTCCCATATCTTCATGGTATGGCTCATCAGCTTTATCCCTCTGTAGTTACTACAGCTATGCACATCACCCTTGTTCTTGAAAATCAGTACCAGTACACTTCTTCTCCACTCCTGAGGCATCCTCTCACTCTCCAAGATTGTGTTAAACAATCTCCACCTGCAACACTTCTGGCCTTGCTTACCTTCCACCTGGTCTCCTGCACACACAATATATCTATCTTCCTTTTCTGCATCATATCAGCCAGCATGAAGGTAAAATGTTGCAAGCTATAAAAAAAATCAGGAGATTCTCAGGGGTTAGGTGGGAACTTTTTCAGATTTTGTTGATCTTATATAGAATGACCCATGTCATCATCTGTATGAGCCCATAAGGCACCACTTGAGCCTGAAAATCATTTTCTGTCAATTTTCCACAGTGTATTTATTTCTGATCAAATATCAGAAGCCCCTATCCCAAAATCACAGTCTTTCTGAGATCAGAAGACGAGACAGAAAGCACAGCCAACACAGCCTAAATGCACAGATGAACTGTGGCAAGTTCTCCGAGATGCTGAACCACCTGCCTGTCAAGTACTGTAGCTTGAAAAACTGACTGTTGAGGAGAACTGGTTTAACTGTCATAACATAAATTGATGTAGCTTTTTCCTTTTATTGCACTTTGAAGTTAATTGAGAAACAAAAACGACTCACGACACTGGTTTTGAAAGCATCTTCACTTTAGTTTTAGTGCCTAAATCTTCTACAAAGTACATTACTACCCTTTTCTATCAGTGGCATGTCTTGGCATTGTGTTCAGTGCTGTTTCTCATAAGCAGCAACTCAGAGTGACAGAAAATCAATGAAAACACTGTTTTTGTTAGTCAAACAATATTTCCCCAGCCCTGATGAATGTCTAAACATGAGCCTTTTGTAGTGCAGTGCTGTCAGACAGTGAGCTTACACGGAGCTGGAGAGAAGAGGTACAGACACTGGGATTATGAGTTTAATAGGCGAAGTGAATATGATTTATTATAGAAAACTGGAAAAAAAGACAGACATACTCTGAAGCTAAAATGACTCTGTTAAAACAGAGACTCAGGACTGTATTTAGAGGTGTAAAAAAGATTATACCAATATAGTGTTTCTGCTATAATGTATCTAACCTGTCATAATTCTTCATAATCTTTCTTCTTCTGCCATCAGAGTCTGTGGCAGACCTGTGAAATACATTAAAGGTTTGGCAAATTTGGCAAACTGATAGGGGACATTTCACTGGTTCTATTCACCAAGTTTGTTGTCTGTGCATGAAGTACTCAGGAGCCACCAAGGGGAAATGAGGTATGAGGTATGTTCATGAATTTAACTCATATGCCCAATTTTTTAAAATAGAGGACCACTGGATTCTCTGGATATTGTGGTAAATTCAATTCAGTGAAACTCACAAGCACACTGTGATTGTGATTTTTAATTGAATTTACCACAATATTATATTTAATGAAAAAGATTTTTACTAGATACAAATTTTCTTCAATCTTCACCAAAGCTGGTACATACACTATATTGCCAAAAGTATTCACTCATCTGCCTTCACACACATATGAACTTGAGTGACATCCCATTCTTAATCCATAGGGTTTAATATGATGTCGGCCCACCCTTTGCAGCTATAACACCTTCAACTCTTCTGGGAAGGCTTTCCACAAGATTTAGGAGTGTGTTTATGAGAATTTTTGACCATTCTTCCAGAAGCGCATTTGTGAGGTCAGACACTGATGTTGGACGAGAAGGCCTGGCTCACAGTCTCCTCTCTAATTCATACCAAAGGTGTTCTATCGGGTTGAGGTCAGGACTCTGTGCAGGCCAGTCAAGTTCTTCCACACCAAACTCGCTCATCCATGTCTTTATGGACCTTGCTTCCCCAAACTGTTCCCACAAAGTTGGGAGCGTGAAATTGTCCAAAATGTCTTGGTATGCTGAAGCATTAAGAGTTCCTTTCACTGGAACTAAGGGGCCGAGCCCAACTCCTGAAAAAC
>VUQI01011085.1:5449-19096 GCA_015106735.1 Paratilapia polleni
AGTAAACATATTTTTTTTTTTTTTTTTTTTTTCTTTTTCAGAATCCTCTGTTTGCACTGTGGCTGTATGTGCTGGGTCTGGGGCCTCAGTACTGAATGGAGTCAAAACGGACCTCTATGTCACAGGTAACCCTAACATCTAACATTATTATTTTAATTGCTTTATACTGAAATCCCTGCAGATGTAATTATACCCCTTTTTCAGGTGAAATGTCCCACCATGAAGTGCTGGATGCAGTGGCAAAGGGAACCAGCGTCATCCTAAGTGACCACAGCAACAGCGAGCGAGGTTACCTGGCTGTGTTCAGGGAGCGATTAGCTGTGCGTCTTCCCGATAGTGTAACAGTGGTGCTGTCGAAGGCTGACAGAGACCCTCTGGAGGTCGTCTGACTGACTCTGATCTGAAGTCGCAATAGTTAGTCAATAAGATGACTTTTCACCATTTTAATTGGGTGATCCAAATGGATATGCGTGACATGTTGGCAAAAAAATACCCATTTTTACATGCAGGCTCTTTATGTAACTCTATGGACTATCTAAAAAACAATCAGTGCCTCATGCTATGATGAAAAGCGCTTTCTTTGATATATGTTGTAGAATTTATCATGTCTCTCTGGAAGGGTCTTAATAAAATGGGCTGTGGTTGATCAAAATGGGCTGTTGGCGTGTGGGATAAGACAAAATATCATCTGCTGACAGATGCAGCGAGAGCCGAAGATAAAGAGTGTAATCTGTAATCTCAATGCATGCGGCTCGTATATGCAGGGCGTCTATTTACAGACGACGTGTAGCGTGTTTTAATCCTGATAATATGACCTTTGCTTCCATGTGGAGAGGAATTTCAGCATCCACAAATTTTTCCTAAAATGAGTAGTTTCTTCTTCCTGCACAGGGGGGAAAAAAGTAATCCTCATCGGATTAAAATGCTTACTGTTCCCGCATAAACACGATGTAGGGAATTGGACTCCACCTGCTCCACAGGAAATGTTCAAACAGCAAGAACCAGCCTGAGTCAAACTATAAGGATTCAAAGCCAAGTTACAACACAAAGGCTTTTTTTATGTATCGCATAATTTCTGAATGATAAATTAAAGTGGTAAATTAATAAGATGACCTTTTAACCTCAATAAGCAAACACAGGTGGAAATCAAACTATTTAGCACATACATGTCAAAGATTAGGCCTTTGGTAGTGCTTAAGTGCATGTACTACTGCCCCCGCTCTAGGGAAGGTTAAAAACAAAAACAAAACTCGTAACAATCCTCATTATTGACTTTTACAGAGTCTTACGCCTGCACCGCCTATGACACACCTGTCCTTTCGTAAAAACATTAGGAGACATCACACACCTCGCTGCCCCCATCGGGGTGGTGACTTTTCTCTCAGTATGGTGTTCACACCTCCACTTCCTTTGAGTCCTCAGTAGCTTTTATCCTTAACAACACACAAATGGAGAAGGAAAACAACTAGAACAACATGTATACTTCACTCCTGTAAACTCCAGCTGTCACTTTTATAGTGCAAGCAGGTAGGTCTGAAGCCTGGCAGGTTTTCTGTCAGTTTGAGAGTTTTTTTTATTTTTTTATTTTTTATTTTTTTAATTGTGTCAGGCAGACAGTATACTGCAAGGAATAATTCACACTAAGGGAAAGCTGCACAGTGTATTTTGTTTTCAAGTCTCTTTTAATAAATAAAAGTCTGTTGGAGAAGCTGTATTATCTGTTGGTTAACAAGTCTTCTGAAACGCATCAGACTGACATTGCCAGTTCTTGCAGATTAAAATATCTTGTGAGGATTTGCTGCGATCTTCTTCACGTCAAGAAGTTCAAGTTTAAACAGCAAAAGCAGAATGAGGACTGTACATTGCATGCCAAACAAAAATTGACACAAAATTAAGTCTTAATAAGACAGAACCCGATTGATTTTAGCTTAATGAATTTCAATATTTTTACTTAAGTACAAATTTGAAGTAAAGTATTTCACTTTTATTCTTTTTTACAGTTAGGTCCATAATTTCTTGGACAAAGACACAATTTTTGTAAATTTGCCTCTGTGGACCACAGTGGATTTTAAATCAAACAATATGTGATTGAAGTGCAGACTTTGAGCTGTAATTCAAGGGGTTTAACAAAAATTTTGCATTAACTGTTTAGGAACACAGCCATTTTTTTACAGTCCATTTTCAGAGGCTCAAAAGTAATTGGACAAACTAACATCATTTTAAATATAAGGATTGTTTTTAATACTTGGATGAAAACCCTTTGCAATCAGTGACTGCCTGAAGTCTAGAACCCATGGACATCACCAAATGCTGTGTTTCCTCCCTTGAGATGCTCTGCCAGGCGTTTACTGCAGCCACCTTCAGTCGCTGCTTGTTTGTGGGTCTCTCTGCCTTCAGTTTTGTCTTCAGTAACTGAAAAGCATGCTCTACTGGTTTGAGATCAGGTGACTGACTTGGCCATTGAAAAATATCCCTTTATTTGCCTTGAGAAATTCTTGGGTTGCTTTTGCTGTATGCTTTGGGTCATTATCCATTTGCACTGTGAAGCACCGTCTGATCAGGTTTGCAGCATTTGTCTGAATCTGAGCAGAGAGTAAAGCCCTGTACACTTCAGAATTCATCCTGCTGCTTCTATCAGCAGTCACATCATCAATAAACACAAGTGGCCCGGTTCCACTGGCAGCCATAACATTACCTCCACCATGTTTGACAGATAATGCGGTATGCTTCAGATCATGAGCTGTTTCTCTCCTCCATACATTTCTCTTCCCATCATTCTGGTACACGTTCATCTTGGTTTCATCTGTCCAGTGAATATTTTTTCATAACTGTGCAGGCTCTTTTAGATGTTTTCTGGCAAAGTCTAATCTGGCCTTCTTGAGTGTAACCAGCAGTTTTCAGCTTGTTGTAAATTCTCTGTATTTCCATTCATGAAGGCATCTCTTGATTGTAAACCTTGACAATGATACTTTTACCTCCTTGAGAGTGTTCTTGACTTGGTTAGATGTTGTGAAGTTGTTTTTCTTAACCATGGAAATAATTCTGTCATTCTGCACTTTAGTTGTCTTCTGTGGTCTTTCAGGCCTTTCGGTGTTCCTGAGCTGGCCACTCATTCATTCTTTTTAAGAATGAACAAGACTGTTGATTTGGCCACTCTTAAAGTTAATTTTTATTTTATTTTTAGCCTTCCTCACTTGCACTGACACCTCTTCAGGCCTCATATTTAAAATTACAATGAAAAGGTATAAAATACAACACTTCAAATTGAACACTTTGAATCAACTTCAGATATTATGTCTGCTTCATTTGTCATGAAATAATGAGGGGACAGGCCTCACCAGGTCATGAAACTGACCAGTCAACTGTCCCATTAAATTTGAGCCTGAAAATGGAAGACTACGTATAAAAATGGCTGTAATTCCTAAACACTTCATGCAAATTTTTCTTAAACCCTTTGAATTAAAGCTGAAAGCCTACACTTCAATCACAGCTTGATTGTTTGATTTAATATCTGCTGTGGTGTTGTACAGAGGCAACGCTACAAAACAATGCGTCATTGTCCAACCAATTATGGACCTAACTGTGTATTCCATTTCACTGGAAAATGATGCAATTTTTACTGCCTAAATCTTGTGCAGTGTCTTGCAAATGAGTATAATCACCCCTTGGTACTGCTTCATTTGCATACCTGCTCAACAAACTTTGATCACGAGACATCAGAACACTGTGAATTAATTTGAACAGGTCCAGTGTTTTGGGAGACAATCCCTAAATACAAACTTCTATATAAACTTCTAGACACTCACACTTGTGTAGCGACCAAACTGCAGCCACTGGCCAAACTGTCTTCCTCCTCCACCTAAATTCAGGGTCTGACTCCCTGCTGAGAAAGCCTAACAGGCAGCCTGCTGGGAGGAAGAAACATGTCATCAAGTCATCAAAAACCCACAGGGGACCAGCCACTAAACTACTTCTGTAAATGTATAGGACACTTTGCATTTAAAAGAATTATTCATCAGAGGAAGTTGGGAAAAAATAGAAGTAGCTGGTGACTGAGATTAAAGATAACTATGTATGAATGATTTATTAGAGCATGCTTTTCTTGGCATGAAGTGTGGATGAAATATCATTAAATGTATAAAATAATTACAAGGGATAATCAATAAAATTAAATAAGTAATAACATTTAAAATGTACTTATTTTTTCCTGCATACAATACTGTGCAAAGATTTTCAGGCACCCCTCATTTCTTTATATTTTGCCTCCAAGGAGCCGACATTCTTGCTGTTTTTTCCAGGCTTTCAGAAGGTCCTTAGAAATATTACTTTGGACATTGGCTCCCTTTTCACTCATTTTCAGTCCAGTCCTTGTACCTGACCATTTTCAGAGGAATGTTTTTTTGTTTGTTAAGCCACTTAACACTGACCTATGAATCATTCAAGCATAAAAAAACCACCTAACTCAAGGGATGAACCAGTGTTATGTCTATACATAAGACAACTTAGCAAAGAATCAATTTTAAATTGTATCTTTAGGAACTTTGTTAGCAGCCTGTTGCACATAATACACATACACATAATTTGTTCCCATTTCTTAAGTTGCATCTAAAAAAAAAAGTTAGAGATAATACAGTTTTGCAGGTATTAAATAGTATTTTTGCACTAAAAGGTGATTCCCAAAGAGCTATTAGCCAAAAACCTGGCATATATTGGGATAGTGTGCAGTGTGTCCTTAAAAATCTGAGGAAACTGGACAAGTGGAGTACAAAAAAAGTGGCAGGCCTAAAAAACTATCTACAGCAGATCAACGGTATCAACAGTCATGTCCTTAAGAAATAGGAAAAAATCCAGCAAAGACCTGACACAGGACCTGACAGATCCATCTGGCTCCTCAGCTGATCCATCTACTGTTTACTGAAGACTCGTCAGAAATGGTCTCAGTGGAAAACACAAGAACTGGACTGAAAATCAGTGGCAACAGGTCTTATGCAGTGATGAATCCAAATGTAAAATCTTTGGTTCAAATCGTCATCAATATGTATGGAGAATATACAACAGTGAGTGTCTACAGCCATCTGTAAAACACGGTGGAGGCTCTGTCATGGTTTGTGGCTGCATTTCAACCAGTGCTGTTGGGGATCTTGTCAAAACTGATGGAATTATGAACACAGAAATGTATTGTCAGATTTTGACCCACCATGCAATACCATCTGGAAAGAGTCTGATTGGCAACAACTTCATTTTTCAGCACGACAATGAACCCAAACACACTGCCTATGCAGTAAAATCATACCTGGATAGAAAAACGCACAATGGAACACAATCTGTCATGGATTGGCCTCCCCAGAGCTTCAACATTATTGAAGCAGTGTGGGATCATCTTGATAGAAAACAGAACAAAAGGCACCCAACATCCAAATAAGAGCTCTGAATGTCCTTCAAGAAGCTCGGAGAACTATTCCTGAAGACTGCTTAAAGAAATTAGAAGAAAACTGCGTAAGAGAGTTCAGGTTGTGTTGAAGAATAAAGGTGGTCATACCAAATATTGACTTTCAAGCTTGTTAGAATTTTACAAACTCAATTTTTTTCCTCCATACTGTATTTCCATGTATGTTTGCACGTTTCAATACATCGCTGCACCTATTTCCGTTTTCCTAGCAAAATATAAAGAAATGAGGGGTGGCTCAAGACTGTTGCACAGTACTATATTTCATGCATTAATGTGTGAACTTGTATATAATGAAACATATTAAAATTTCTGTTATATAGTCGGAAGGTTTACTGACTTGTGTGTAAAATATTTATCTTCAATGCATCTAGTAAGTAGATCTTTAAAGGGGAAGACCAAAGCACCATGAAATGTAGTGGAAAAGAATGAAGGAAAATAAATCAGGCTGGTGTTTTCAGATATTGAGGTAAACCCTGATTTCCTCCAATGTGACCAGTGTTGTTTGTTTTTGTTGGGACAAAAAGAGAGTTGAGGGTAAAGGGAGGAGAGACAGGGAGACAAATGAAGAACTATGTGAAAATGGGCCCATTTGGCCCTATGTGTGAAGTCCCACACACCTATTTAACAGAGCACGTCAGCGCTGTGGGCTCTTATAGAAAAGGACAGACAAAGGATAAGAGCACAAATAGAGTCAGAACTGAAGTGAAAATTTTAAGAAGAGATCTCCAGTTGCAACTACTTTTTTGTTTTAGATAGCAGAGGAAAATCTGTACAAGGAACAGAGGAGGCCAAAAGGCGCTGAAGAAATGTTATTTTGCAGCAGGTGAAGAAGACGAGTAAAGGGACAAAGACACACAAGGAGATGCTGAGCATGGAGATGTTCCATGGTTTGACTCTGGGACCACAAAGGATTGGAGACTGCTTTTACAGAGGTGCGAGGGAGAGTTAATGCATGCATGAATAAGGAATAAAGAGATGGAACATCCATGACGATTTGTGATTTTATACTTTCAAAGATCCTAATCGTTCATTTAATGAATTTAATGTTTTCATGAATTATTACCTCTATTAATTTCTTGTTTTTTTAGGTTCTTAGAAAATGAGAAATCACTGCTTCTGAAACAAAGTTTATAACTGCCATGTAGCAAAAACAGGGGCAAGATGGGGCCTTTATTTATTTATTTATTTATTTGAAATTATGTTCCCAGAATTGTTGTGCTGCCCTTCTGCAGCATTAGTCTTTCTTGTTGGAAATGCATGGGACTGGCTCTAGATCAGGCCTGGGCAGAGCATTATTGGAAAACAGGTATTACTTTACTGGACCCCAAGTTAGTGAGCTGAACACTGACTAATTGAGCGGTTTATATGAGTGATAAGATTTACAGGTATATGACCAAAGCATGTCTCCAATATTGGCTTTATTTTTGCCAGTAAAGTAAAGCTTTGTATTTTTTCCTTGGATTTGTCCTTTCCCACAGACCGGGAGGCACCTGGGCACATACCGCTGTTCCCTCCTGCATGCGAGGTGGCTGCCAAAACTCTCCCAACCAGGCTGCTGGGCCCTCCTCCTGCTCCGGTCTCCAACGAGGCTGCATCCAAAACCCAAAAGGATGAGGTGAAGATGGAGCTGGAGAACTCATCTTTATGGAAACAGTTCAGCTCAGTGGGGACAGAGATGATCATCACAAAGAAGGGCAGGTAAGAGAATACTGTAGATCTGTAGAGTATACACGATATGTACGACCACTGACCACTGACCCTTGACTCTGTTCTATGCTCCTGCAAATATTTACTTATTCTCTGAAACTCATCACTCAGTTTACGTCTTCTCTACAGCTTTTTAAATCCTGAATTCACCTGCAACTATCCATCTCCCAGTCTCTTTTTTTTGTCTGCCATCTCTTCTGCTTTTTCCACTCTGTGTCCACCATCATCCCATCATCCCTCCTTCATAATTTTAGATCTTCCCCTCTCTTTGACTGTTCTCTGTGACAAACAAGCTGCCAATAGGTTCAAGTAACAAACAAACACAACTGTGTTATTTTTAACTTATTCCTTTTTTTCTTTTTTTTAGACGGATGTTTCCTGGTTTGAAGTTGAAGCTGTCAGGCCTGAATCCATCTCTCCGTTACATCCTCCTCCTGGATATCGTTCCAGTGGACAGCTCCCGTTATCGTTTCCAAGGTGGTGGTTGGCAGGCTGTTGGAGCTGCAGAGGCGAGGCTACCGGACCGGGTGTTCATCCACCCAGACTCTCCTGCCACAGGTGCACACTGGCAGAGCCGCACCATCTCATTTCACTACGCCAAGCTCACAAACAACACCCTGGACACGCAGGGACATGTATGTACTGCAGATTAACCGACCCAGCATGGATACAGTGCATTATTACCAATGCATGTTGAGTAAATCTTTTGCTTGTATTTAAAGATCATCCTCCACTCGCTGCATCGATACCAGCCCAGAATTCATGTGATCGAAGCCCGGGATGTGTTGAGGTGGGGTGGAGGACAGCACTCCTTCGTTTTCCCTGAGACCCAGTTTATTACTGTCACTGCCTACCAGAACAGCAAGGTACCGTGATATTTTACACTGATTATGAGTTTAAGTGTTACAGAGCAGCAGAGTCACAGAGGCATGCATTCAACAATCAACTGTAGATTGTATATAGGAGATTCATTGAAACATTAAGAAAATAATATCCAACAAGAGAAGTAAACAAACTATAAAATGTGTTTTGTGTTTATTTTCAGATCACAGAGCTTAAGATCAACTCCAATCCATTTGCTAAAGGCTTCCGAGAGGATGGCATGAACAGCAAAAAGTAATTCACAGGACAAACTACAAAAAACTCATAGAACACATCGCTGGCTACATTTTTATAAAGGATCTAAACTCCTTTTTTCCTCTGCAGACAAAGAGATGCAAGACAGAAGCGCAAAATGGCTGTCTTGACAGAAACTTTAGATATAGGTAAGTGGGGTAATCAGACTTACACCACTTTAAATAATTAATTTGGGCATTTTTGTGATGTATCTCTTACTGTGAAACATTTCCACTCTTCTGTCTCTATCAGTGAACTGTGATCCATGCAACTCCACTGGGCTTCTGCCGCAGCCCCCCACCACCGGTGCAGACCTGCAGGCCCTCGCTCTGGCCTCTCTGCCTGCACTGGCTGACCCCTCCTGTGGGTTCAGACCAGAGGAGACCTCCTATCAGGACAATCTGGTTCCAGAGCAGTCGCTGGACCTCGGCCAGGAGTTTATGTCATCCCAGATGTCTGACATCAGCATCACGTTGTCTAGTGGCATACAAGACCCACCAGGAAGTGAGAAGACAAATAGTATGATGGAAAGGTAGGAAACAGAGTTTTGTACTCTTGTGTGCATACTTTTTCGTGCCTTTTGTGCTGATTCCAGCCTTTACGTTAAGCTAAAATTTCTGGTTAAGTTGTCCAGTCTTTATGCTAAGATATGTGTGCTTGGAATGATTAATAATTAATTTTTGATTAATTTTACTATTTTTTCCAGAAATTAGTACACTAAATCTATTAAAACCTCTATTTCCTTTCTCCTCCACAGATCAGACCCTATGGCTGAGCCAGCCTACACCTCCAGCTTCCCTACTGCTCAAGCCAGCTCCTCCTCTTTCCCTTCAGCTCCTCTTCCTCAGTCATCCTCCTCCTTTTCCTCCCTTCCTACCTCCAACTCCTCGGATACATCCGATCCTCAGGCCTCCATCCCTCCTATCAACTATCCCTCCCTTCTCTCATCCTCCCCCACGCTCTCTACCGCCTCCAACACCCCCTCGCTGCAGCAGACCTCTTTCACCTTCCCCACTCCACCTCCTTCCAGCTCCTCCTCTCCACAGCCACTCCTTTCATCCTCCTCCTCCTCCCCCCCCTCCTCAAACAGCTACCACGCAGTCCCCGAGACCATCAGCCCCCACACTTCTGCTGATGGGTCTTTTCATGCCCCATCTTCCACATGTCAGTCAAGTCTACAGGACCAAATATCTGCACACTCTCTGCTCACCCAACCCAGCCAGCAGCTACAGGCCCAACCTATCAGCAGTGAAAATAATTCACCCAGTGATCAAAGCTCAGCAGCATTTATGTATTCAAATATCTTGCCGACAAATCCCAGTCCTGCTTCGATTACAGCTCAGCCTCTCCCCAGTCAAAACCAACCACCAGCTCCAACTTTGTCTTGCTCCCTACCCATGCATGGCTCTTCCACATCTTCTGCTCCTCCCTCTGTGCCTCTACAAATGCAAAATATGCCATTTCCCAATGTGTCTCCTAGCCCTGCCCACCCTGCCCTGCACCTCCCAAGTCTGAGCCACCAAGCTCAAGCTCCCTCCCTTGCTGCTGCCGCCTTCCCTCCCTCCTCTTTCACTTATCCACCACCCACCCTTCCTCATCCTCCTTTTCAACCCTCCTCTTGCTTGGCTGTCACTTCTTCTTTCCAGCAGTCTGTCATCCCTGCTGCTCCATTGCCGCCAACAGCACCCAATCCCTCTACTTCCTCTTCCGCCTCCTCATATCCTGCTGTTGAAATCGGTGCCGTCCCTCCATTCAATCCTGCTCCACCTTATCGTCCAGAGATGGTACGGCACCACCCATCTCTTGTCCCTCAGCTGGATCCATCACTTCCCTCCTCCACCCCTACCCCTGCCCTCTACCCTGCCTTTCAATCTTACCCTCTCCGGCTGTGTCAGGACCCTCACCCCTCCCTCTCAATCCCATTCAGGCACTTGTACAGGCAACAACACAGTCACTCACTCCCACAGGGGTCCTACCTGGAAATGAGCACGAGAACGGTGTTTTGAAATATGGTAGCCTCATATGGACAAAATTCCTTGTTTTGATAGCGCTTGTAGGGTAATTAGTAATGTGTAGATTTAGTTTAGGTAGCAGTGTCGTGTACTGTGTTTGTGTGTCTGTGTCTTCCCAGCAGCTCAGATGACAGATTGATGAAATTGGTTCTAGTTTGTATATACTTGTTGAAGATTTTCTTTTCTATATTCATTCCAGTGTGAAAAATAAAATATTCTTTTTCCAAGCATTTGTGATTCAGTCCTTTTCAACTTAAATATTTTGCTGGCAAAAACTGTAATACTTGCATCTAGCTCCAGGGACAGTCACATATTGGGGGAGGAGAGGTACCAACTCTTTAGACACAACTGACCAGAAACTCCAGTCTCTCTTCTTTTTAAGACTTTTTAAAATTCTGTGCTCTTCTTGTTAAAATTACACGTGAAACTGTAATTTCAGCCGAGCTTTAGCTGATATCAGTATACAGAGGAGTTCATGGTTGACTCGGTGACTGCAAGATGTCCAGATCCTGTGGCTGCAAAACAAGCCCAAATCATCACCCCTCCACCACCGTGCTTGACAGTTGATATGAGGTGTTTGTGCTGATATGCTGTGTTTGGTTTTCTCCAAACATGATGCTGTGCATTATGGTCAGACATCTCAACTTTGGTCTCATCTGTCCAAAGGACATTGTTCCAGAAGTCTTGTGGTTTCTTCAGATGCAACGTTGCAAACCTAAGCTGTACTGCCATGTTCTTTTTAGAGAGAAGAGGTTTTCTCCTGGAAACCCTTCCCAACAAGCGATACTTGTTCAGTCTTTTTTTAATTGTACTGTCATGAACTTTAACATTTAACATGCTAACTGAGGTCAGCAACAATCGCTTCTCTAAGATCATTGCTGTTGTCTTTTCTCCTTTGCATTGTGTTAACACACACTTAAATGCTTAAAATCATCAAAGGTTTTCAGAATTTACTTTTACTTCTTTACACTAAAAGAAAGCAAGTAATTTGAAAGTATTTTTAATAGTTTGTTATGCAATAGTTTTACATCTTCTGCCCTCTTTAGTTCAAACTGGGCTCTATGAACTAGGATGAGTTTAACACCCCTGATCTGGAGGATTAGAGGCAGCCGAAGCTCTGTCAGCGCCTACAGTGTAGACAAAGCATTAATCATTTTGTCAACAGCTATTAGTACTTTTATGCCTGGTAGAGCAAAGATTTAAGGAGATTAATAGGATTTTCACTTTAACAAGTCAGAGATACTTGACGAGGACGGCAGCAGGCAGCAGTTAATCATTTCCCGGCTGCTTTTCTTGGCTTTAGGGGAACAGATGTTTAAGCTCAGTCCTTCTCTAGAAATAACTGAGCTTTCTGCGTTTGTTATGCTTCTGCTTTTCTCTCTTGGTCACAAAGGAAAAGCAGCAAAAGCTACAAAACATAAGTTATTCTTAACCGCAACATCCTCAATGGATCACAGCTCACACAACTCCTTGAATTTGACCCACTTTGAAGGGGCTACCATCTGAATGCATGGTCAGTGGCTAGGATTGCCCTCTACAGCCAAATGTATTTAAAAATGTCCAACAAACCACAAAAAAGAGGTTAAATTCAACATGACAAACACTTTTATACATGATATTTATACACAAGTGAGCTTTTCATGTCCATTCAGTTGATTTCAAACTTTCAAACCAAGGGAACAACTGTGATTCTAAGGGTCAACCTGATGTTTGCTCAAATTTCCAAGTTGTCACTTATTAACCAGCGAGTGGGCCAAATATGATAAATTTTACTGGGCCACACTTAGACCGTCAAAGCTTTAGCTTTTCATCGTTTAGCTCTTCTGAATGCCATTGTTAGGATGGAAGGTAAGGTGTTTGTTTATACAATTTTATTACTGTAATGGAGAGTAACAGAATTCTACTAAATGCTGCTTGTGATTCAACATAATTGTTACTGATTATTCTTGCAGTAAGGCTGGTTAACTATAAAGAAACATCTTTTTCTTCTTTCAGCAGGCAGCAACTCTTCCTGAACCAATCACTCAGACTCTGATGATCATCTCTGATGCTCTATACTTTAACACACAGCTACTTTTGAGAAGAAACAAAAAAAGAAAGGACTTTGCCTATAAGGTGAAACAGTAACAAAGAAACACACACTTCTCCTCGGATTATGTTGTGCTCTTATTTACGTCCCTCACTCCCACACCTCTTGCCGCTGAGGCTCCTGAGTTCGGCGGCCTCCAGGACGGTAGCGGTGAAGCAGCCTGAACTTCTCTCAGAAACTCTGGCCTTTGAGGACCCCCGTGCCTTCAAGGTAAAGAGTCTGGGCGAGCTGCTCCGTGCTCTGGGTGTCTTCCGCCTCTGCTCCTTCCCGGTGCTGGTTAACAACTGTGGGAAGGTGAGACCCTGGTTTGTCTCTAATTATTGTTATGTGGAGGGAAATCAGATGAAGAAGTGGATTCTTTTCTTGATCAGTCTTTTACACTGCACATCTGTCTGAACATGACAAAATATACAAACTGACAGCCTTCTGTCTATGAGACCTTTTCACCTCTTCTGCTCAACTTTCTTCTTCTCTTCTGCTTTCAGCTGATGTCAGTAGCACGCACACTCCTGGGGAAAAGGGGGTTTTCCTTGCTGCTGCGGCCCACTGTGTATGCGCAGTTTGTGGCTGGAGAGAACGAGACTGAGATCTCTCAGTCCATGCACAAGATGAGTTTGCTGGGACTGAGACCCATGCTGGCTGTACCCATTGAGGAGGACCTCGGAGACAGCACCGGGTATGACTCCGTTTAAAATTCACAAATTTAAGTAAAATCTGGTGCAGATTATTTTTGCTTAAAGAGAAATAGTATGGTCCTCTTAAGGACACTCTTGCTACCTCGCTCACTGTAATGTGGCTACAGACACATTCTTAATTTCATTTTATTTTTGCACCTACCACATACCTACACTAAATAAAGACAGAGTAAGACATGTACCTGCCTGCGCATCACTTGTGCGAGCAGTTCTATAACATTTTCTTGAAAACAAAGCCTTGGACCTACTTTTCCATGGTGCTACTCTCCACTGGAAGAACTAAATTATGCATTGCATTTCATTATTAGCTCTGCTGAAGCCATGTTGCTCTGTAAAATGCAGAATAGGTTAGATTTTCTGTCAAATACATATGTGCAGGCAAAGAACCGGATGTAAAACATTCATAGGTGGCCTGATGAATTTGGTCAAAAGGATTCCAGTACAAAACAGCACATTGAGAGTCTGATAGCTTGTGAATTGGATTATTCCCACATGGGGTTGTTTTTCCTGTGTGGTAGCCAGGCCTGTTCATTACTTGGTGGATTTTTTTTTTTTTTTTTTTTTTTAAAAGGAATATTT
>VUQI01011085.1:19116-30661 GCA_015106735.1 Paratilapia polleni
ATTTATGTTTTTTTGTTGTTTGTTTTTTTTTGGTTTTTTTTTTTTTTTTTTTTTTTATCAAAAGGAATGATTAAAAAAAAAATTGCAAGTTTCTCTCTTTTGCAATTGATTTGCATAAAGTTTGATATGTAAATAGGTTTCTATAATTTTTTTTTATAAACTGTGGCCAGTGGACTGTCTGAAATCTGCAATAAATGTTGCAGCCCGCCTCCTGCCTGCCTCTGTATCACAAGCATGTAATGACAAAAGTTAAAGGACCTCGCAGTCAGCTCCACTGTTTCAGACTTGTTCAACCCCCGCACATCTGTGCACAGCCGTTACACTCGGGTGTGAAGCCCATTCTCATGTTACTGTTTATCAACTGCAGGGAGAAAAGATACAATGACAACATGGATGCCATGCTGGAGTGTGTGCGAATGTCCCACAGCAATGCTTGGAGCGAAGACCCGATGATGCAGCTGAAGATCACGGCGCTGCTCAGCCCAGAGCTGTGTGTAAGGCTTCCACATCAGAGTCCCCATTGATGGGGAAGATG
This sequence comes from Paratilapia polleni, assembly GCA_015106735.1. Classification (NCBI taxonomy): domain Eukaryota; kingdom Metazoa; phylum Chordata; class Actinopteri; order Cichliformes; family Cichlidae; genus Paratilapia; species Paratilapia polleni. The sequence goes on from VUQI01011085.1 coordinate 19,652, forward strand.
TTGGGGGGGATTTTTAACATTTTAATATTTTTCAAGTGGGTGGATGGGTGGAGGCATTTCTAAGCATTCTGGTTGTATAAGAACCAGGGTGTCAACATCAGAGTGTTATGTCCCCAAATATGTGGGAAAAAAAGATAAGGACACACATTTCAGTGTTTGGTGTGCCCACAAACACTGTTCCAGGTTGTTCTTGAGTGTGCAAACCCACCTCCCCCGATCTATCTGCCTTATCTCTTCTTTTGATTCAGTTTTGACACTGTGTATTTCCTGAAAATATACTTGCTTGTATCAAAGGTGAAACTCACAACCCTCATCACACAACAACCATACGATCTGAATCTTCTTATCAGAGCAATGGATGGAGAGGTAAGTCCACAATTCAACAAATGACCCAGCTTGTCAGATGTTTTCCTTCAGTTCTTGTGATTTATATACATATATTATATGCATGTCTTTATAATTCTGATGTTGGTGATTCTGGTGTTAAATAAGCTTTGTCTAAAACTGCCTCTTTCAGCCAATCAGCTTCCCTGGTTTAGATGAAAAGGAGGCTGCCCACTTCCGATGTGGCCTGCAGAGACTCAACAAGATAGCAGAGGTACGAAGGTGTGAAGGACCACTGCAAATTTGGATTGCATAGGTGCATCTTAAACACTGAAATATTGGGATTAAGGGGGATCTATTATCCTATTCTGGGACTCAACTACAGTATTCGCAGTTTTCTTTTTTCTTTTTCCTTTCTTCTGATTCGCTGCCCCTCCCCTGGCTTCCACTACCAGAACCTAGTGGTTGTAAACTCCACCTCCTCAGTCAGAGCCACAGTTCTGGATCTGACTGTGACTGAGATGACCACATAAGGAAACCATAGCAAAGTGATGTCAGGCACAAGTGTAGAAAAAATAGTTGGAAATCGAACATTTAAAACCTGAGTTTATGGATCGTAGGGAATTACTTTTACATACACTGATCTCTTAATCTAGCACAGCTGTAATAGAATATTTATGACAGAAAAAGGGAAAAGCATAATAGGTCCACTTTAATTAGACAAAGCAATTTTAATAACTACAGATGCAAATTTATACTAATGATTGATTCTTTTTTCAGACAAGTGCAAACAAAGTCAGAGTCCTGGTGGATGCAGAATACACCTACATGAACCCCGCCCTCTCTCTTGTCACCATGGCAATGATGAAGAAGTTTAACAAAGATGGTGCTTGGATTTGGAACACATATCAGTGTTACCTGAAGGCAACAATCTCTATTTCTCTTTTCATTTCCTGTTCAAATATTAGACACTTTATGTTATTTGCACTGCAGTTAATTTTCAGTAACCATTTTCATAATGGGAGACATTATGAGACACTTCTCTTGCTGTCTGTGTCTATCAGGACTCCAGGTCTCTCCTCTTAGAGGCACTGCGTCTGTCCAAGAACGAGGGTTTCTGTTTGGGTGTCAAGCTGGTGAGAGGAGCCTACATGGACAAAGAAAGAAAACTAGCAAAGAAAGAGGGTCGTCTGGACCCCATACATCAGAGCTGGGAGGACACCAATGTCAGGTAGGTTGGGATGCACAATCCAGCAAATGCATCCCAGACAGCCACAGAACATAAACTACCGAAATCTAACATTCTGTCTATTTGACCTTCTTGAAATCACCATGAAATCATGATCATAATTTTTGACCTTGACTTGAGTTGATACATTTCATATGTCTGCTTGTACAGTTATAATGGCTGCCTTGAGGTGATGCTGGAAGTCATATCCCAGGAACCTGAGCGCTACAGGATCATAGTTGCCACTCACAACGAGGAGTCAGTGAGACGAGCTGCCAAATGGTGAGAACACATGAAGTAAAACGTACACAGTATTTGTTGTCGCTGAAACTTGACAACTATTGTAACTGATGTTGTATATGTGTAACGCAACACCAAACATGGTTTATGCAGACTGGAAGTGCAGCAGTAGGTGAGCAAATTTGAAATTCACACTTGCCCTTGAAGACACACCTGTGTGGTCTGTGTCCCCCGGTAGCAGAAGGGACCTGAGCCTTCTAGACAGCGGAAATCTTTGCCTCTCGAGGATCTTGTGATGCTCAGTCTCTCCCTCTCAACCATGAGACCACGAGGTGCTGCAAAAGAACTGGGAAAGAATGAGAAGTGCCTCATGCTTCACTGAGTCCGTGTGGGGATCATGTACTCATCACCTAACACACCCAAAACTCTGACCAAACTGTTGCCGGTCAAACTGCATTTTGGGCAATGTTGGAGTGAGGCTAGAACAATGTGTGGAATTCCAAAAATATTTTCTAGAGGATCAGTTTAGGTTATTTAATATACATTATCTATGTCAGTATCTCAAATGTATTTATGGCCCCTAAAGGTTGGAAACCCCTGCCATTTGATATTTAATGGTTGTGCATATCATCTTCAGGATGAAAGAGCTGGGGATACACAAAGACGGAGGCTCAGTGTGTTTCGGCCAGCTGCTGGGCATGTGTGATCACGTCTCGCTTACGCTGGGTGAGCTGATGTTCTGCAAGAGACTTATTAAATCACAGCTGTAGTTCCTAATCATCACAACTACTATTTGTAGGACAGCAGCTCTGACTGTTCAACCTCTTGCCATTGAAAATGATACAGTAAAAGGTGTAAATGATCACACATCCACCTTCTAATCTGCAAGCGTTAGGCAGAGCTGAACTGAAAGAAATCACTGCATTTGTCTTAGCTGCTGTCATTTTGCCAAACTAATGAGCGTAAGTGGGTTGAGAATGGAAGGTATCCTTTTGCTTGACTTGTCTAACTGATAATTGCATCATGTCATCTCTCCATGAACTACTCCTCTTCCCTCCAGCTAACAAGGGTTACGCCGTGTACAAGTCGGTGCCTTATGGCTCAGTGGATGACACGCTCCCCTACCTGGTGCGCCGGGCTCAGGAGAATCGCACAGTGTTGCAGGGAATCCGCAAAGAGAGGGACCTGCTGAGGAAAGAGCTCAGCCGGAGACTCCGGCAGAGCTTCAGGGGAGGCAGCTAAGAAGCCACCTACACTCTGCTCCTGATCTACTGAACACTTTTATATTAAAATAAGCAACCAGGGAATGGTGTGGGGAACGCTGTTGGCCTGTTGAACAGAAGAATGCCAAATCCATGTACACTTTCATATTTCTTGAGACTGTAATATCCAAAAAGCTCATGAAAACTACTGTTCAGCCTACTGATTAGGGACAGAAGGTAAATTAACTTAAGCAAAAACTTTTAATTGGGAATGTACTAATCATCTGTAAGTTGTCTGGGTGAAATGAATAAATATATAATAAAGTGTGTTGGATGGACAGGCTGTTAAAAGAATGCAATGCAATGCAATTTAATACATGTAATATTAATGCTGTGAATTAGGTTTTATAGGAATAAACTATTTTGATGTATATAATAATCCTTTTCATCTGTGTTTGGTAGTCCAACAAATAAATAAAAAAAGAAATAATACAATAAAAACACCAACAAACAAAAAACCCCATAAAACTTTATGCACAGAGTTGCCCTTAACCTAGAGATGAGTATTTCTAAAACTAGACTGAAGGAATCGATTCAAACATCTCCGTACACAATGCCATTTTTGGAAGGGTTCAAAGATTTTTTTTTGGGGGGGGGGGGGCTTTTCCTCTGAAAGGCAAATCTAATAAACAGCTTTCTACTGTTTCTCAGGATGTGAGCCAAGTTGTTCTGAAGCAACAGCTACTTAGTAATAAAACATGCCAGTGATAGTGACACAGGGACTGTTTACTGGTTAGTATTTACCCATCTCCTCTGGCTGATCTGACCTACTTATCTTGTGGCCAGGGTTTAAAGAGTGATATGGCTCCAGTGCAGTGGGTGGGAAATGACTCACTTCAAAAGCGGTTGCATAATAATTTCTATTGTCAATGTGCAGATTTGTTGTCTTTTTGGATAGGCTGTGATCAGCTGACCTGTGATGCTGCCATTTACTGCTCTTAGTAGAGCCAAGTGAAACCTGCAGCATATAGGTGGACGTTTCATGGGCCATCAGGGCTGCTTTCCAAACCCTAGCCAGTAAAGAGTATGATTAGCAGAACTGATGACTGCTACCAAAGTCCTTTTCGAAGCAAAAGCCATCAATTCTCAACCATCTTGAAAGACTACTGCACACTTATTTGAGCAATTATTTTGAAGCATCATCTAAATGAACTTTAATTTGAATGGTAAATAGGACATAAAGACTGCATAGGATATCTGCAATAACTGCAGAGTGTACAGAATATTCAGTAATATGATAGAAAACAAGTTTGCTGATTTAACTCCCCACCAAAAAAAGATTTAAAAGCCTTCCTCCTCAGAGTTATACTTCTACCACCATCTTTGATGTTACAGAATCCTCCCAGATTTCAGTTCAGGACTCCTTGAGACCACGTCTCTCTCCATGACACCAGTGAATCATAGTCCATCACTGTAAACTGTATCATAATACTACAAGTTACCTGGTTTAGGATGCACTTACTGTCCAGTATAACCTTCGTAAACCAAAAAATATCATCTGTTGGTTTTGACATCGCTCAAGGTGAAATAACCAGATAACTTCATCATGTACAGATCCACTGTCCGATTAATATAATCTACAAAGAGTCTACAAAATCGATAAAAATTTCATTTAGGCTTTAAAATGTACAGTTTGTCAAATGTCTATACCTTTGAAAACGAAATTCTTTAATTTACCCTCAACCTGCTGATAAGGATCTACGGATTACTTACAGAGCTTAATTATTTTCTGTGTGGAGAGGAGGGTTTATTTGCACTTTAGTTCAATGTCTTTGTACTGAATTTATATCAAAACTGGCAAAAACATCAAAACACACTGTTTAATATCATTTATTTGATAATTATAAGTCAATAACACTCAACATTTCTATCGCCTGACTGCAGTGTCATAAGCCAGCCACACTGCATCGCCTTCATTTTCTGTTAGAAAAAAAAACAACTCCATGTTTATTCCGAAGAATTGGCAAAACTGGAATATCACACTACGCAGTTGCTGAGATAAAGAGACCTGCAGCTGCTTCAGGGTCGGCTGGAAACAGTTTTAGTAAGGGAGAACAGCCATGAGTCGAGCACACAAACACAGGCTGCTGATGTTATGGAATGAAGACTAGCTCTGCTGGAAAAACTGAAATGCACAAGCTTCAAGCTCAGTAGTTGCCTTGATTTTGATTCCTGTAGCCGCCTCTCTGGTAGCCCGTCTGCTTCTGCTGGTAAGAACCTTTCTGATCTGTGACAAGACAAAGAGGAAAACAATTATCTTGTCAAGATCCACAGATTCATTAAATCAAACGTCAAAAAGAAAACTGCTTACATTTACAGGAAACTACAAGTTTTTAAAAACAGCATCTGCTGCCAAAAGCATAACCTGACCCTTATCTAACATCTTAGTGCAACATATTAAACAGCAAAGAACCTCAATGCAGATTAACATACCTCTCTGGTAGGATTGCTTCTGTTGGTAGCCACCTTTCTGATCTGTAATGCAAACAACAGCCAGTTATCATCATTTCAAACAAAGTCCAAGAGATTGTCCTGAAAACAGTCAAAGTACTATGGAGATTCAGAAACAGGGTGGCATACATGTTGTCTAAACTCACCTCTGTTGAAGTAGCCTCCGTAGACGCCCTGTTTGAGGTCGAAGACCCGCTCGTTGTTCTCAACCAAGCTGCCCAGTTTCTCTGCCAGCTGCAGAGCCATGTTCTGCAGAGATGTGGGCTCTGTGCGATGCATCACCACCGTCTGTGTGGGCTGGTCGAGTGACGCCTGTTGGGAAGAGAAGAAAAAACAAAAAAGGAAAGAAACCAAAACATTGAGAGCACGTAAAAAGTACAAAAATTAACAAGTACAAAAATTAAAAAATATTCAAAAAAATCCCAACACATGACTTCTGCATCTATACTTCACTCAGCACAGAGAAATCTAGAGTCTTACCATCAGCTCCTCGTTGATGATCATCTTGCTGATTATGCTGTGGACTGTGGGTATCTCCAATTCAAACATCTCAGACAGCGTCTCCATGCTGAGGACAGACAAACATTGAAGCAACAGATTTTTCTAGAATAAATTCTCAGAGTTCTGATAAAATTAAGCCTAAGGTTCGCAGAACAGTGTCTGAGATCATTTCTGGTCTATGTGGACCTGAAGCTGCATTCACACTGGTCTACACAAAGCAGCGGTTTACTGCTGTAAATACTGCATCTGTGCTCACCTGATAGAGTCATATACACTGCTGTATGTGAACAGATAGGTCCTCAGTGACTCCTCTTGGATTTTCCTATAAGAAAGGACCACACCTACAGTAACTAACTGGGATTATCACATTGGTAAATGCGCTGAGTGATGAATAAGAATGACAAATACAAACCTGACAAGCATCTCGCGTACCCTCTGCGCCTCAGGGAACAAGTCCCACACCTTACTGTTCATCTTCTCATTGATGATGAACGAGTGGCAGGTGCGCCAGTCTCCCATCTTCATGGCTTTGCTGGCTGCCACCACGTGCTCCCTCATGCTCTCTGGGGGTCCTGGAGGACAAAGGGAAAGCTGCAGTTATCCTCTGGTTTTTCTGTGGATTCTGCTGTAAAGAGTTCTCATGTGACATGTTTCGTACCTAGCAGCGGCTGTCTCTCTCCCACCCTGAGCTGGTGATGGAACTGCTTGCTGATCATCCTGCGGCGGGCGTCAAACTCATGGGCGGCCATGTAGGGGATTTCCAACAGCATGGCTGACACCAGGTACACACACTCCAGCAGCTCCAGGTTGATGTGCATGTGGAATGGCACCTAGTGAAAAGGGAGAAATGTCATGACACGATGCACTGCAGTCCTGTACACTACCTGCTGGAGGTGCACGTGAGAACGCAAATATCTGATGCAGATGGATTCCATATTAAATGGTATTTAACCTACCAGCTCCTTAAAAAACATAATTCTAATATAAAAAAAAAGTGTGACATCTGATTGTACTGATGTGGGAATAGTGGGGATAATAGTCCGGTAAATTCACAGTTAATGTGTGGTTGCCTTGTGTCACTTCTGCATGCTTTCAGTACTGAGAACGTGTCTGAAGCAGACCATCTCCTGTTGTGTGCCAGGTGTAACAAAGGAAAACCGTGGGCAATATCCCAACCTGATTCTCCTACTGTCTGGAATTTATGTGTGAAAATGGCTCAGGTAGCATGTGGTAGGCTACATCACATAACTGAACGAGTAACAGACCACCAATGTTTTAAGCTAAAATGCAAGTATGTCACCAATATTGGTAATCAGCACAAAACACAAAGTACAGCTAATGGGAATATCATAAGTTGTGCATTTACGTGCTTATAAACCAAAGTACTGGACAAAGTTATTTTTTGACTATTTGATAATCTACATAAAAAGTAATTACAACTGAGCCGGAGAGGGGAGAAACAAAAAATATATAAAAATTTTATGACTATCCAATCAGTTTTCATTCTGAGCCACAAATGTTAAGGGAAAATTAGGGAACCACTAAAAGTACACCGATGCCACACGTCAAATGTTACACTGAGCAGGTCAACAAGAGAAACATCTTGGACTTACTTGTCTTCTCTTTTCAATCTTCTCCTGCTCTGCATTCCTCTCCTGCATGTTCCTCATGAGCAAACCTTGACCCAGCAGCTCCTTGGCACGGCCAGAGGACTGAATGTCCAACAGTGCATTGTGGGCATCTTTAATCATGCCCTGCCTAAAAGCGCAAATGCCAAGTTGGACCATAGTTCTGTTGTACAGGATCTGGTAGGTGGGGAAAACAGTAAACAAGAGGTGATCAATATATATATATGATTAATAGTTACATTAATATTACTTCAAATGAACACATTCTGTGTCTGCCTACCTGTACAGGTGGGTCAGCGTGTTGGATGTTGTCCTGCAGGTGGCTCATCAGCATCAGGTCGCGTGCCTGGTACCAACGTGAGTGCAGAGCATGGTGGTAGATGTGGCAGAGGATAGCGCAGGTACGGATACGGTCGGTGCGATCCTTAGCGTAGATGAACTTGCAGAGCCGGTCCATGATCACAGCGCTGTCCTCCCCCTCGCTCTCCTCCTGGTCCTGCTCGGACTACACAGCAGACAGAAATACAGTTCAGCACACCACACTTTCTGCTGAACATACAGAGGTGGCCGTTTAACTCTTGACAAATTAAAATCACATACAGGTACATTTTACACCTTGATGACTTTTCTTCTTTTGGGATGATAACACTTATTTGACGTCATAAAAAAGGTGTTGTGCTGCAGATATGTTTGTCAAGAAAAGAAAGTTTCTCTCTCCACAGGCTGTACTGTTCGTTTGCTTTTCTCACCTTGGTCTCTCCCTGCAGGCCCAGGCTGCGCCTGTGAGCTTTATAGTCAAACTTGTAGTAGGTGTGCATGATTCTGCGCAGGTAGACGCGGCAAATTTCTTCTGTGCTGCCTTTGTTCTCCAAGTAGGTGAGCAGCCGGTCAATGATACCACAAACCCTGCCCTCATCTTTGAGATTGTCAACATATTCTAAAGGAAGAACGTACAGGAAAGAATGAGCAAAAACAGATCCACGTGCAGCATAAGACAGCAACGCAATTCTAGGCTTTGCATCAACATTTCGATTTCTCTTATTTTGCAAAATGGTTAGCCTTCATATTTATAGTTCTAACATGTTCATCCTCACAGCAGTCAATGAAAGTCTGTTTTTGGCACCACTCACCTTGGGAGTGAGGATCCGTGTTCTGCATGATCTTTGTAAATTCTTCATCCATCCTCTCTACCAGCGTTAAGATGCATCCACGCACCCTGAAAGGCTGACAAATGCACACATAAAGAAGTTAATACAACCCCACAGTACACAAGACAGTTGATACAAATACACACACAGTTGCAGGGACTTGATCCATCAACTAGTAGCAGCCTGATCCAGAAAACTGGTTTAATAAACTCTGAGCTGACTAACCCCAAGATGGGAGTTAAGTGCAACCGTGGTGAACAAAAAGAGGAAAAAAGTAGCAGTACTGCATTTTAGTCTGCGTCACCCACTCATCATTTAACAGACTTTGCTTTCTTTAATGTGCTGGAATCCTGCTGAATCTTATATTAAAATATTAAACAGACAACACTTCTTCATCCGTGGTCTGATAGGGACAAAGTGCTGAGGCGGAGGAAGTTAAAAACAATAAGATGTTAATTTTTTTTAAAAATCAGTGTATGACTAATCTCATAGTCTCACATTAGTAATGGACTGTTCTGCATTTAAAGATCTTTCTCAACAGCATTTATTTACTGTATTTCAGCATTTGTTTGTAAACACTAACTGAAATTCTAATAAAACAAAAGTAAAAATAGTAGTGAAGCCTATATTAAATATAACTGAACTGACTTTCAATCCAGTTCAGCAGCACTACAAACAGCTGTCTTATTAGTCTAAACACCATTTTATTTTTGGAACCCGACAGCTTTCTTAAAGTCCACAGACTCATAAAGATGAACAGATTTTAGAGATCCTACAGATTTTATTCAGAGCTGAAGATGAATCCACCATGTGTAATATTTAGGGTTAGTGGGATCACCTGATCGGAGATGCCCAGATTCTCACTGTCCTCTGCAATGTTCTCTCCGATGAAGATGTTGTTATTCTCAAAGAGGATGTCCAGCAGCTCATCTATACAATCCAGGCACTTCTTCCACATGTCGGGCTGAAAGGAGAAAAGCCAGAAACATAACACTCAAGAACTCTGCTTTTTCAATGCAAAATAGTAAACAGTAAAATAAAATATTCTGTTGACTCATAATCTGTTAAACTATTATGTGAAATGTGAATTGCTACAGTATATCAAAGTATAAATAAATAGGAATCCTTATGGCTTTGGAAGTATAGTTTTGTAGAAATTATACAAATTAAAAGCAGTGTCACTCACTTTCATGAAGGCTGCCAAGTTGGGGTTGTAGTCATACAAGGAGGCAATAATGTTGAACTTGATCTTGACCAGGATACCTTGGCCCAAGTTATTCTCATTAGCGATGGCTGCCAGAGCATGAAGCAGCTCAATCTGGGCAGCCCTGTCAAGGGCAGGAAAAAAAAGAAGAAGAAAGGAATAAGGATTTGTTCCGGAGTTGAGACAGATTCAGTAGACCCAAATGAATACATCTGTGAATGTAACATACAACACAGAATAGTCAGTCCTGACTAGCATTATTTTAAGTGTGAAGGGATCAGTTCTTGTAATTTGTAATACTTTCAAGGAAAAAAAATACAGCCATGAGAGAGCAAATAAAAGGTTTCACTTAGTTATTAATCAGGTATTAAATATTTCTCTATGCAACCGACATAATTACACATGACACGTCTTACTGAGACAGACTGGCTGTCAGTAGTAATGTGAATAAAATGTATGTCCCATTTTCCATGAATTTTTTTTAGCATTTGTGGATTTGTTTTGGCTTTAGAGAGAGATGCAGTCATACCTATCTGTTCCTTTTTTGCCTCTTGCTTGCAGGATCTCATTCAGCTTCTTCACCACCACTGCTGTGTTGATCTCGGTGCCTTTAGCAAACATCTTGGGCTTCTCCTGAGAGGTTGACAGTGACAAAAAACAAATAATTTGTTGAATTAACATGAGGGTGATTCTTTAAGGCAAATTCTTCTTGAAAAGCTCTTGATTTTGTTAAATTACCCAGACAAATGCATATGATCATTTAGCTTGATATTCATTACTGTAAATGAACATATCTGCACTGAAACAAACAAAAAAAGCTAAACTGTGGCCAAGACACAACAGTGCGTCTACTGTTCTGTTAAGTCAGCATCAAGTCTAAAAAGTCTTTTATCACAATCTGTTCTTTACCTTGACCAGAGGTACGCCTCCCTTAACCTTCTCCCAGCCTCCCCCGACCTCCTCGCCTCCTTCCTCCTCAGCCTCCTCCTCAATGCGCTCTCTCTTTTTGATCTTCTTCTTCTTC
>VUQI01011086.1:12201-26679 GCA_015106735.1 Paratilapia polleni
TAAGTTTAAAAAAAAGAAAAAAAAAAAAAAAAGAAAAAAACTTTTTTTTTTTTTTTTTTGTACCATACTATAAATATGCTTTTTTTTAAATGCTCTAAAGTTGGGCATTTTAACATGAGTCTGTAGGGAGTGACTCGCTTTTGGAGCCAGCCTCAAGTGGCCACTTCAGGAACTGCAGTTTTTGGCACTTGTTGGCAGCTTGTTTGGAAAGCATTAATTTAATTAATTAAATTTAAATTTTTTTTAACAAACAAAACGTACTTGAATTTTTCATTTTGTATTACACACAGTGTATTTTCAGGGATTTTGAGTTGTGAATAAAGTGATTCCAAAATCATTTTCATTTGTCTTTAACTTCTTACAATTTTAAGTAAGTTATTTACTAAACCACAGCAAACACAGTTCCACATACAGCATAGATGGTTGTCAGACTTTACTCCAACAAAAAAACAAACAAAACAAAAAAACTGTCCTTGTTGTGTCTTTGTTATGCGTAATTAGTGAGGACCATCTGCTGTGACAAAAAGAGTAAAGCTATAAATAAATTCTTGCACTCGGTATGATTCAGATGTAAACAGACTCTTCAGAGCACTGTTATGCCCTCTTGTGCAAAATGATTATGCAAGAAACCAGATGAATCAGTTGTTCCTTCACAAACTTTATCATATATCTGCCTTTAAAGTTTCTGTTAAACAAAGTTAGAAGTCTGTGAGTTCAGACACACATCATACACAATCATTTTTATACAGTTTAAGGACTTTTAAGGGTTTTTTTCCCCCCAGCAATTGTAGCATTTATAGGACTTCTCTTAGAAAACTGTCTCTATACACTCTATGAGCCAGGCAGCTGTAGGTTTCATTTTTAACTTTGTGCCCAACACACTGACTCACTCTAATGATCTGCATATTGACTGTGTGCTGAGAAAACATGCTTATGGCAAATATTAACAGACCACTCTGTTATGTGAAAAAAATCATGCACAGTATGTATAACAAAATGCAAAATGAATCATCAAAAATGTACCAAAAATATGATACATTTAAATAAAATTGTACAAATCTGTGCTCCTTTAAAAACCTGTGAATGCAAGCGGCACAGTCCGGCTATACACTGAGTTTAAAAGTTGTTTTATGAAATCCTGTAACGTCTTCATCTCTTCTTGTAAACGCAGGGCTTCAACTGTAGTCCAACTTTCTTTACATTTTCTGGAGCCTTTCCTGTCTTCACAAATTCAAAGGAGTAGAAATGGCTATTTTCTGTGTCCTGAAGGAAAAACAAAGAGAAAAACTTGAATATCTTAGCTATTGCTCATCATGTGTTCCCAGCGTTGTTCAGATTGAGCTGTTTAGATGACATTCATCTACCTGCGATAAATTGAACTCTCTTTTTTGCCAACAAACTAATTTACTGCATATTCTTTTCTACATGTGGTTTCCTGCTCGTAGCACAACAAGCTATAATTATAAAAGATGCAGCTACAGGCTCTCAGTTTGAGACCTCTTAAAAGGAAAAAGAAACAATGATGCCTGTACACTGTAAATACTGCTTATTTTACATGTTTAACAAACATGCAGATTTTTATGCAGGCTAACCCTTTGATATTCTGATCACTGAATCTTCATTTTATAGATGTGTCATGCTTTGATTATTTATTTAAAGAAGCAAGTGTTTGTTTTCCTGTAAACATGGTAACAAATCTTGCCCTTTTTTCTCACCTTCGACACCATCTTGAACCCAAGAGATGACAGTGTAGTGATGAAGTTTTGCACGATGTCGAATCTGCTTGCCACTTCTGCTATTTTAAGGACCCCTCTGCGATAACGTGCAAAAACAATGAGACACAGTGTGTGCACAAAGCTAAACATGCAGATGCTCGGTCAATATCACAACCAATTACCGCATTTTTAAGACTCGATTGGCCTCTGCTAAAAAGTCCGCCAGGTTGGTCCCCATGAGGGACAGACAAAACACAGCGATGTCCACAGAGCTGTCATCGAGTGGCACCTGCACAGATACAATGCGTTTCATTTTATAACACAGACTCACTGTATGCTCCCATTTTATAACAATCACAGAGACTGTACAGTTATTTGGCAGAAACACTCACATGGGCCATGTCACAGACTGTAACCAGCTCACAGGCAGCTGCCAGGTCAAAGCTGTGCACTTTGTTTTTCACATTGCGTGCTATTTTACAGTCACCACAACCAAAGTCTGCAACCACGAGAGAGGAAGGTCTGAAACAAAGGATGCAGTAGATGTATTTATAGTTAGAATGGTTCCAGTTCACAGAACAAACTAATGTTAAGTCATTCCTCTTCTCCCAAACTGCTGATGTTAACAAGGCAATCTCCTCACAGCAGCAAAACGAAGCATCGATTAAACACCCACGGTGCAGAATTATCAGCTGCATAAGTGCTCACTGTCAGAGAGTCTGTAGCAGAGTAATGTCATCTATTCACTGTTCACAGCAAATAAATGATGTCGCCATCAGGAGTTCTGACCCACAGCACAATAACCTGCACAAAGAACTTCTTTTTACTCTTGAGATGCACAGAGCTGGCCTAGAATTTTTCTGGAAAAAGGCTGAAGGCAACAATGTATTTTATGACACTAGTGCACAGATCTGAATTCAGCACACCTGGTGAATCAAATAAGCACCATACTTTCTGCTCAAAATATGATGAATCATAAAGGTGGTGAGTAAGAATCTCCTGTCTTAAGCAGTTTTCACACATGGACTGCAGCCCTGAACTTTTCTAGACATAACCAGATACAGATGCACGTGAAAACACAAATGTCTGAAGCAGATGACGCAAACAAACATGTGATGTCTGGCAGAAAACTGCAGGTAATTATTTGATGAATTTACAGTGAGCCAGTAGGTGCCCTGCCCCCTGCACATTCTATGCAGACAGCATTCAAACAGAGTATTTCCAGAAGTGAGAATGTGTCTGAAGCAGACTGCCTTCTGCTGTATGAGAAAGGATAATGTCAGAAACTTGTCCTTATTTTCTGTCACATATACAATGTTACACTGTTAGATGGTCATGTTAATCACGTCCAAAGTTTCAGGCAGTTTGAGAGTGGATATCACTAATATGGTCATCTCAGGCACACAGCTCTAGCTGCGAGCACAGCAGCCCCACCCACCCGCTGTCCAGTCCTTGTGTTTATGAGGATCAGCAATTTAGAAGAAAATTGGCTTAAAGGGAGAGGAGCTGAAACAGCCTATTTCAGACAGAGGATGAACAGCCCCTCAGTTCATCTGAAGTGTGAATCATGCAAAGCAATTCTAGCAGAGTCCAAGAAAAATTATGGAAGTAGAAATGAGCATAATAGGTCCACTTTAAAGATTTTTGTGTGATAATGAAAATGTCTTAAAACATCACTCCATAATCACACATAGATTTTAACAGTGAATTCTGTGACTTTGTACACCGTTTATTTTGTCAAACAATGCGTTGCAGAGCAGGCATTCAAGTCCTGAAACATTAAGCTTTAATGGAGTTCAAGTTTCATCACATGAACTCAGACAGAGGTGGTTATTGTCATGATCAGATTACTTCTTTGTATTACAAATGCTGCCTGAGGATTACTCTGTTATACCAAAGCCAAACCTGATGCAGGGGTTCTCACATTTTTTGCAGCCAGAGATCCCTTTAAGTGGTCTCTGCACTGCAGTATGCATATGCTAACACAGATTAAGCATATGCATACTACCACTAGTGTTCTTAGAATCTGTATTCTGAAACATGTCGACCTTAATAACCTTAATACTTCAGGGATATATCACCTGATTGTGTCATAATTATATTAGAGCTTCTACTGGCCCAAAGACAACATGGGTGGGAGTAAAGAACACAATATGCTTGTTTGTTTTGTTGGTATAAAAGGTCCCCATCTGTAGGACTTTTTAAAAACACAGCACAGTTTTAAAATTAACAGCAAACTATTACGAAAATCCCTTGACTACTTGGTGCAAACTCTATTTTGAAAAAAATTCAGATTTCATGCATTAACATTACAGAAAAATTATGGTTTCTCACTTTTTCTGAATGTAAGAGATGATTGCGTCCACTGGATTGGCGGGCCACCTCTGAACCTGTGCCGTGTAACCTTTGTGGTAGATCCAGAAGGCCTGTGGGTCCTGCTGGAACATGCGCTTCGCCTCGCCGCTGGACGTGCTGTACAAAACTTCATTAATGTAGCGGAAGCGAGCGGCCTCCAACCGCTGCTCCATGCGGGACCTGAGGGAGACGGAGCGGTCTTGCTTCACCTCTTCCTCTTCCACCGGCTCGTCTTTCTGCTCTGCAGGACTCTCGTGGTGCACCGTCTCCTGGCTGTGGAGGATCTTCTGCAGCTTCTGTCTTTTCAGACTCTGAGCTTTGCTCTGCTCAGGCTTCAGTCTTTTTGTCGGGAACTGCTGCTGATTGACTGTAACCTCCACTGTAGGTTCACATGTTTTCTGTTTTGATCCATCAGCAGAAGATTCAGTTGCACTTTTTTGAACTGGGACACACTTCGTATTTTTCTCATCAGTCTCCTCCTCAGTGTGTTTCCTCTTCAGTGGTTTATCATCTTTCTTCTGTTTCTTTTGGCTGTTTATTTCACTGTTGTTGTTGCTACGGGAATCCGTTTTAACTTCTTCCTTTGGTTCGTGTTTATCTGGAGATTTTGCCTTATTTGCTTCCTCCTCAGGCTGCTTTTGGCAGTATTTATTTTTACATTTCCTCTTGTTCTTCATTTTGTTTTTCCACTGTTTCCTGCTCATCTTCTCTGTGTTCTGCAGATTGTTTACATTCACCAGTGCAGATTTAGTCATTTCTTTATCTTTCCCCTCCCCTGCAGATGTGCTTTTTGCCTTTGGAGACCCTTTAGGAAGAAAAAGAAAACAGTTTAGTCAATATTTTACACTCAGACATGGTGGAGTTTGTATAGTACTGTGCAAAAGTCTTGAGCCTCATTTCTTTATATTTTGCTTCCAGGGAACCAGACCTTCTTGTAATTTTAAAGTGGTCTTGAGCAATAGTTCTCCAGGCTTTCTGAAGGTCTTTCAAAGGTGTTCTTTTTTTGGACATTGGCTGCTTTTTCACTTATTTTCAGTCCAGTCCTGGAAACTGGCCATTTTCAAAGGAATTTGTTTTTTTGTTTGTTAAGCAACTTAACACTGACCTATGAATCAATCAAGCATTAAAGAAGGCACCTAATTCAAGGGATGAACCAGTGTTGTGTCTACACGTAACAGACGACTTAGCAAAGAACCAGTTCTAAATTGTATCTTTAGGCACTTTGTTACTACCAGCATGTCGCAAAAACACATAATTTGCTTCCATCTCTTTAGTTGAACCTACGAAAAATGCCAAAGGTAACACAGTCTGACAGACATAAAATAATATTTTTGCACCAACAAGGTGATTCCTAAAGAGCTATTAGCTGAAACTTGGCATATCTCAGCATGGTGTGCAATGTGTCCTTAAAAAACTGAGGAAACTGGACAAGTGGAGGACAAAAGTGAAGTGACATAGGACCTGAGAGATGGATCTGACCCATCAGCTGATCCATCTACTGTAGCGTCATCAGAAATGGTCTCAGTGGAATGGTGGCTGTCAAGAAGCCATTCTTAAGGAAGGGAAACAGGGAGAAAAGGCTGAGGTATGCCAAATTACACAAGAACTGGACTGAAAATCAGTGGCAACAGGTCTTAGGGAGTGATGAATCCAAATTTGACATTTTTTGTTCAAATCATCATCAATATGTGTAGAAAAGGTCAGGAGAGAGGTACAACAGTGAGTGTCTACAGTCATCTGTAAAACACAGTGGAGACTCTGTCATGGTTTGGGGCTGCATTTCAGCCAGTGGTGTTGGGAATCTTGTCAAAATTATGAACACAGAAAAGTACCGTCAGATTTTGATCAACAATGCAATACCATTTGGAAAGGATCTGAATGGCAACAGCTTCATTTTTCAGCATGACAATGATCCCAAACACACTGCCAATGCAGTAAAAACATACCTGGATAGAAAAACACACAATGGAACACTATCAGTCATGGATTGGCCTCCCCAGAGTCCAGACCTCAACATTATTGAATCAAGTGGGATCATCTTGGCAGAGAACAGAACAAAAGGCAGCCAACATCCAAAGAAGAGCTTTGAATGTCCTTCAAGAAGCCTGGAGAACTATTCCTGAAGACTATTTAAAGAAATTACAAAAAAGCTTGCCTGTTGAGTTCAGGCTGTGTTGAAGAATAAAGGTGGTCATACCAAATACTGACTTTCAAGCTTATTAGAATTGTACAAACTCTGTTTTTTCCTCATATGCTGTATTTCCATGTATTTTTGCATGTTTCAATAACGCGCTTGCACCTACTTCCCATTTTCCTAGCAAAATATAAAGAAATGAGGGGTGGCTCAAGACTTTTGCACAGTACTGCAGATCCAAATGCTTTTTACGCATGCTGGATTAAAAACTTTGACTGGGCAGGGTCTTGACCGTTGGATTTAACCTTTTAACCAGCTAATTACTCACCAACTTTATTGTCTTTCTTCCTCTTTTTCGGTGCAGGTTTCTCCTCCTTGACACTCTGATCTTCATTCTCTTGCTGCTCCTCTGTTTTCTCTGCACGTTTTCTCTTTTTTCTCCTCTTCTTCTTTGTCTTGTTGCGTGGTGGAGCTTCTTCGATCTCGTCATCACTGTCCTGCTGATGGTTGTTGCTCTTCCACTCTGGTACTGATCCTAGTGCCTTCAGCGTCCGCAGCAGGCTGTTTTTACCTACAACCTTGGACTGATCAGAGGAATATAGTAGGTTCAACAATTAATCCTTTAACAACAACAAAAAAAAAAAAAAAACAAGTAAACACTAAGACAAGTAGAGACCGTCTAATATTAAAACAATGTCATGCTCTGCAAGAAGATTTTACTACATAAGATTAAGAGGTAAGTTTTACTTTGCAGCTGTGAAGCTAAATTTGCTCAATAAATAAACAGTCCTCATGTACCTTCACATTGGTGCTGCTGCATGTCTTCTTGGTGTTATTGAGGACAGGTTTACTCAAGATTTGAGCCTCTTGTTCATCATTCCAGTCTTCATCCTCATTAAACATGTTTCTGTTGGTCCTGTTAGAAAAAAAACGCACACCTATGTAAACCTCCACTGGAGATAAGAAACCCCCTCCAACGGTCACCTCTTTTGCTATCAGAGCTAACCAAAGTCCTATATGATGTCTGAGCTAATTTTGCTCATTCAAATACTCACAAGTTTTCTCAGGCAGCGAAACGACTTGATTCACGTGTCAGACGACTTGTTCCGGTGTTGGCATGAAACTGTTTTAATTAATTAACCTGTAACTACACTTAATAGATACAGAAAGTTCTTCTCAAGCAAAAGCCACGTTGGTTCTTGTGTCATGTGCGTCAAGGTAACAAAACAGAACTACGGGCGCAAATGAATGACGTAAGCAAACCGGTGAAATCTGGGAAATGACGTTTATCGTGATAATGTTTAAAATGACAGAAATTTTCTGTTATTCTTGCGGATTTAAGTAATAAGAACAACAACAGCAACAACAATAATGATGATGATGATAATAATGATGATGATAATAATAATAATGATGATAATAATGGCATTATTGCCTACAATGTATCTCTTCAACCACCACAACAAATAAATACATAAAAAACAAACAAACAATCCTCCAATAGTTCCAATCATTTAAGTAGTTTTAAATTTATAATTTACAAAGAGTCCTCCCTCTAGCAAACATGTCTCTGAATAATCAAACTTAGCTTGCTTTTATTGGGCTATTAAAGCATTTTCTCACATTAATGACTGGAAATCCAATCTTAAATAGAACTGATGTAGTAACAATAAATACATGCATACACTTACATAAACCTACCAATATCAAATACCCAATATATGCTGCATAATCTGCATATGCTTCACATAATTTAGGACACAGGGTTTAATAAATCCACAAACAGATGTCTTTAGTGTGTTAATGTTTTGTCTTTATTTTTAAAACTTGAAGTTTGGACTTGAGGTGATGTTTTATTTATCAATTTAAAACTTGATAAATGTTGGACGGAGGGGATTATTCCCAGCCTACTGAGGCTGATTTTATGTTCTTAATCATTTATAATCACATTAGATAACATAACGCTATAACAAGATATAAACTGTGTTGTGTTTAACAGTGGGTTTTCTGCTTTACAGGCACAAAAATGTGCAACCAGGGCTCTTAAACACAAACAAAAAGCAAAGAAACAAACAAACAAAAAAAAAGAAAAATGAAAAACACATTCTACACTCAGTAAGTAGTTCTGTTGTAGTTATGATTAGCCATAGTAATTAGTTTGGTGAGTTTTCATTCAAATTTAAGATGCAGAACAGACTGCTTTTTAAAACTGATAAATGTTTACTGCTTAACCAGACCCACAAAAAAACTTCCTAGTTTTGTTAAAGGAAATAAGTAGAAAGCCCTGTGTCGGTTCAGAAGATGTGACAAAATAAATGCTGCATGGTTCACATAAAACAACTATTCAGACTGACCCTCTGTAAAACTCAAATCCTTTACAAAAATCAAAAAGGGTCCCCAGACCTTTTGCAAATCTTTTTAATGTGCCCTTCAATATATATAGTGTTGTGCAAAAGTCTTGAGCCACCCCTCATTCCTTCATATTATGTCATGAAAATTATGAATAGGTGCAGTGAGTTATTGAAATACATGTAAACATACATCGAAATACAGTATGTAAGGCAAAAACAGAGTTTGCCTTATATCTAATGAGCTTGAAAGTCTATATTTGGTATGCTTTTACTGCACTGACAGTGTGTTTGGGATCATTGTCATGCTGAAAAATAAATATTCTTGACAGCCACCTTACCATTGATGAAGCTTTGGCGAACAGTAGATGGATCAACTGAAGGGTCAGATGCATCTCTCAGGTCCTGTGTCAGGTCTTTGCTGCATTTTTTCCTATTTCCTAAGGACATAACAGGATACTGGTCATCTGCTGTAGATAGTTTTTTAGGCCTGCTACTTCTTCTTTTGTCCTCCACTTGTCTAGTTTCCTCAAATTTTTTAAGGGCACATTACACACCATGCTGAGATATGCTAAATTTTCAGCTAATACCTCTTTGGGAATCACCTTGTTGGCAGAAAAATACTATTTTATGCCTGTCAAACTGTGTTATCTTTGGCATTTTTTGTAGATTCAACTAAAGAAATGGAAACAAATTATATGTTTTTGTGACAGGCTGCTAGTAACGAAGTGCTTAAAGATACAATTTAGAATTGGTTCTTTGCTAAGTCGTCTGTTATGCGTAGACAAAACATTGAGTTAGGTCCCTTTTTTATGTTTTTTATGATTCATACATCAGTGTTAAGTGGCTTAACAAACAAACATCCCTCTGAAAATGTCAGGTGCAAGGACTGGACTGAAAATTAGTGAAAAAGCAGCCAGTGTCCAAAGAAAAACTTTGACAGACCTCAAGAAAGCCTGGAGAACTATTGCTCACTTTAAAAAAATGCAAGAAAGTCTGGCTCATTGGAATCAAATGAGGGGTTTCTCAGGAATTTTGCACAGAACTGTATAGTCTAGTTGAAGGTCTGACATCAGTTGTCTTATCCATTGTGTAACATTTGGTCTGTGAGTAATATGTTATACAAGTAGTATAACATATGTTGTTCCTAACATAATCCTGGTCTATGATCTGAGAGACTTATTTTATATTTTTATACACATAAAATGTAATTATTTCAAGAAAACAAAAATCGTGACCTGAGGGGGTGAATTTTGAGTGGTTGCAATTCTGCACGCTGCCTGTAGGAGGCGCGCCCTCTCTCCTCCTCCACGTACGTACGGGTGTGGACGTCCAGCACTCAGTGTACTGGAGATAACACAACGCGGCTTGTAACTTCTGGACTGTACAGCTACATTACAGCGCAAAAAGCTAATATATCAGGTACGTTTATAGGCATGGAGGCAAATTTATTTTTTGTTTGACCCGTTTAAACTACTAAATGCTGGTTTTGAGAGAGATCCTCGGTTAATTACCGTGAAATGAGAGAAACACGGACAGCCCCCGCGGAAGGATAGATAGTTAGCTTGTTAGCACAAACCCGCTTGCGTTTCATTTCACCGAGTAGGGGATGCAGGTTTATAATGAGGAGCTAACCGAGCCATTTCTGTTTCATAAAGTGTAATGAAAGCAGCCGGTGGTGCTGTCAGGCGCTGAAGCAATAGCCGGCTGACTTAAGTGAGCTTTCCCCGCTGTTTTAGCCGGATAGCAGCTCAGCTAATCAGGCAGTGACAATTTGCAATGTTGCAGTGTTTATGTTAACTAACTGCATGGAGCCAGAACCCCAGCAAACTGTGGATTAAAGGCGTGTGAAGTCAAAGTGCTGGTTAAAGTGCTGGTCATACTGAAAAATTAAATATGTGAAATGTATTCCCTCATTGATGGTGGTTGTAATCAGTCAAACCCGATCCCAGACATTGGTTAGTTTCAGTTTCATAATAAATTAGAGCTGCAAAAGCAATTGTCTTTTTTTATTTTTTATCATTGGTTAATTTGTTGATTATCTTCAGAAATATCACTTGGTAAGACTTCATAAGGGCTCTTGGTGACATCTTTAAATTGCTTGTTGTGTCTGTCGAGTGATCCAAAACTCCAAAACTTTCTACTACACAGAAATACAGAAAACCCAAAGACTTTAAACCGCAAAGGATAATTTGTCGTGATAAATGACTAAAGTCATTGATTTCTTATGAAAATATCAGTCTATTACTTATGAAGTCTATTAAGGGAGTACAGCTTTTAGTATCACTCTGAATGAATATATTTATGTACCCTGGTGTACAGGGCTATTTTTTCATACAGCTACATTTTGTGAGTCATGATGCTGTAAACGGCATACCCACCCTGTATTACTCAGGTGGAGATTACTCAACACTAGGTTGCCTTGTGTCTTGGTTTTCTCCTTTTTAGGTTTGAACAACAGATTTAAAAAAGAAGAAAGGTTGGACTGACTGAAAAGGCTTTTGATTTAGTAACTTTATGTCTCCCTTTTTTAGGGTTGTGTGGATACTGCTGAGCCTCTCTGACTGTCCCAGATGAGGGACTGATGCTGGCCAGGACGTGCGTGAACCCCTCGGGTTGCTGCTCTTAGTTCTGCATCTGCTTCCACGGGTGCATCCTAGTAGAAAAAGAGTACACCAACCAAAATGGATGATATCTTCACACAGTGCCGGGAAGGCAATGCAGTGGCAGTTCGCTTATGGCTGGACAACACAGAGAATGACCTCAATCAAGGGTGAGCTGCAGTTTATTTTCTATTCATTAGCATTTTCATAATATCCAGAATTTATAAATCAGTTCTGCCCATGCAGGAATGCTATAAATCATAATGTCATTTATACACCTAAGCAGTTGTTCCTATTTGTATGAGACTTGCTACAACATGAATTTGTGATTCCAGATAGTGTGGATCAAAATGTCAAAGAAATATGAAGTGTCTTTTTATTTCAAATATTTTATTTTTAAAGATTTTCTCTAGTGCAGGCTCAGAGCCCGCCTTTTCAGTCCCCTGTGAGATTGTGGCCTGCCGTTGAACCCATTTCCTTGTGGGTGCATGTTTATGTCCAGAATGCCAGCAGAGTAAATCAAAAGCATGATGTTGGACAGGAACCATGCTGTGATGGTATAGTTAGTCACAGCAGTTAAAATCAGGCTCCACAGACTCTGGACATAACTCTGTGGATATGTAGTAATGCAAAATTTGGATGCAGAAAATACTGCAGTTTGCTGTAATTTTGACGTGACACGTTTAGTACACATCGTTTCTGTGATAGTTGGAGATAAACAGTCCTGAGCTGCTGCTTTTATCCTAAGCTCACTTTGTAGAGAAAAACTTGGCAGTCCAGTCGCGGTGGCCACCCACAAATCTTGTCTTTTAAAGATTTCCGTCCCAGATTTAGACCACCGGTATTTGTTTTCAAAACAAACAGAGAAATAATAAATGAGTCCCTTTAATTGGGTTTACTGTGTACCTTGGAGCTGCTCCCTTTTTTCTCTAGTTTCTCCTGTTTTAGTGGATTTATGGTTTTTAGTTTGAGCACACTGACACCCAGAGAGAGGGTGTCTTAATAGTGACAGTTATTCATTTGCTGATGACATTGTTGTCAAGCTTTCAGGACACAGGCAGTACTGTGAAAACAGAATAGCTATTTTTCTTGTTCCTGTTCAAACATACATGAATGTGTCATCCAGTAGTTTGACTTGAGGTGAGAAAATGATTCAAAGTTGTAAGTAAGAAAACATTTAATACTGACAGAAAAGGATAATTGTTTTGATACCTTCTGAGACACAGGGATGTCTCTAGAAACATTTTAATTCTGTTAAATGTTGTTATTGCATCAGTGTCTGTTTTTATGATTTGGCAATTTTTGCTGTAAATGTAAAAGAGGGACTAATACATTTATATCATAACTAAAAAAAAAGCTAAATTTTAATAGCTATAAAATAGTTAAACTACAAATCAGCCGATGCAAGATAGAAAAAAAGATTTTTTTGTGTCTATTTGTGCTTAACAATTTGTTCAGAATTGGAGATACTTTTTTTCCCCTTTGGCTTCCTGTTTGCCTCGTTTCTTCCTTTTATTTTAAGTGTCCACTTCTTGTCAGTCTGTCTGATTGCATTGAGCCAGTGTGGATTCATGCATGTGGCTCGCCCATTAGTTGATTACATGTCAAGTTCCCTTTTCCGGTTGATGTATCTCCGCCAGTGTGTAAAACACTACAGAACCTTTAAGCCTTCCCTTTCTGTATTTTAGTTAAGTCACTGTCCTCTGGCCTGTCAGACCCTCGCTGTAATATTTTCTGTGCTCTGCGATGACAGTGTATTTACACTGATGTAACTCCCAGATGAAGAGTAGTAGTGGAATGCTGAATTTCCTTACAAGGAGTAACACATGGGCCTCAAAGGAAGCATTTACCACCTACCAGAACTGAGGGAGAGGGGGAGGAGATTATTGTAGTGGTCAGGGCTGGAAGAGAGAGAAAATCTTTGTGTGTGTGGTGCTGTATAGTGAGTTTTTGAAAAGAGGAACGCACAGTTAAGCCATAGCAGCCCACATCACCTTCCCCTACTCCACTGATATGTTTCTGGTATTTGTCTCCCGGCGGTATTAGATAGCTCCACTCATTTCCCCTTAATGCTTCCTTCAAATCTAGAAGACTCTAATTGCAAAGTTTAAAACATATTCTTCTAAATATTTGCAGTGTAGTCATCATCTCTGGCCTGATCTTGTCTTGAATATTTTTTACACTACCACTTCACTAGTTGGTGGTTTATGTTCGTGTGAGTTATAGTTTTGTGTTGAAAATGAGCAGGTTAATGCATGGTTTTGAATTTTATGGCTGTTTGCTTTTCAAATTCAAATGATACGAATTTCTAATCTAATGAATTTCTGATCTAATTAACAGTGTCTTCAAATAATTGATGTTAATAATATAATCATTGTGTCTGTAAAGGGTCAGAGGATGAATGAATGAATGAATGAAAAATGTCCATTATATTCTGCAGGATGGTGATGCCTAAACATCCAGTCAAAACCCAAACAGTTTGTCATCAACAAGCAGAAAATTCTTACATTTGATTGATTTAAGAGAAATTTTAGCATTTTTGGTTTTAAAAAGAAAATAACATGATTAACAATTGTCAGAGTAGTTGGTAATAAATCTTTGGCAATCTGCTAATTGTTTAAATGACTAATCATTTCATCTCTAAATCAAGAAATGAAATGAATGTAGAATGTAGTTCTGCATTTTTTTAAATAAATGAAAATAATATTCAAATAAAATGTATATGTTTTTCTCTTACACTATAATGAATGGAGAACAGCATGTTTTAGACTGTTGGGTATATTTTGTCTTTCTCTTGGGTTGTACTCATACTAGGGTACCATGCCCAAGCACATTTTGCCTGTAAAGTCCAGTTCCTTTGACTAGTATTAGGACCGTATAGTTGATTGCAAGCACAGTGGTCTAAATTCTTGTTCAAACAGGTAGTAATGGATTCAGAACAAGCAGTGTTAAGAACTGACACAGGTTATCAGGTTTCTGCTAATCTAAAAAAAAAAAAAAAAAGATGACTAACACTTGGCGACAGTGGGGAGGAAGAACTCTCTTTTAACAGGAAGAGCCCTCCACCAGAACCAGGCTCAGGAAGGGGCAGCAAACTGCCTTGAGTGGCTGGGGGTGAGGGGAAAGTCAAGAGAAAAAAGAGGTGCACAGAGAGACAAGGACAACACACAAACTATGGGAGAGTATGCATGTCAGTTCATCAGGAGTGAAAAGAGGGGAGTGGTGAAGAAATGCTCAGTGCATCATGGGAAGTCCCCCTTAAGTCCAGCCTGAATCACTCTCAGGCAGGATGTTTACAGGCTCCATAGTGTAGTTGTTTACAC
>VUQI01011087.1:4103-16851 GCA_015106735.1 Paratilapia polleni
GCAACAGAGGTTTTAATGGTTTTAGGGCAAGCAGGGCAGGGGGTGGAGAAGATGTGTGTCCAAAACAAAGAAAAATAAAAAGCACATCCTTAGTGTCAATAATTGAAACCAATCAGCAGTTTGACAGAGCTAATTTCACCATCTTCCTACAACATCATCAGCGTTGCTCCATCACTGCAACAGACCAATCACAGGAACTCTTTCTGTCATAAAGGATTTTAACTCGTCTTTAACGGTTTAACTCAGAGGAGCCAGAACGGCCCCGGCAGAGGCTCCAATGAGACGAGCATCACTTTAACAAGTTTTATCTCAGGTACGTGTTTCTAAGGTGCGTCAGAGTTCTCCACCTGTACGCTGATGATATCCTGTTTTTCATACGGAGACTAAAAGTATTTTAACTGTCTGAATCATGACGATATGAAATACTGCTGCTGTTTTCTTACAACACATGAAGGTTGTGTGCCTTTATAGATCCACTGTGACATGCACATTTACAGTTTAAAGAAAACATAATGAAAGGAGACTCACTGAAGGTGGAAAAACAGACTTATTGTTGTTGAAACGGCACCAATTTAAAACATCTCCAGCAGTTCATCATTTCATAAACAGATGGCTTGTTAAATGTGATCTTTTTAGAAGTATAAAAGAAAGAGAGGAGTTTGTTCCCCATACAGTGGTTTTACTGTTTGGCAGCCCTGAGTTAATTTCACAGAAACTCAGATCTTCTCCCAAACAGAAGCACACAGTTTCTTCTGTGTGAACCACAGCCAGCAGCTCTCTGACTCAGTGACGGAGTCACTGTAGGTCAGACAGGAGAAAATATGGATCCAAACTAAGTTGACCGAACACGATCAGTGATGTAAAGCAGCATTTCTGCTGAAATCTGGCGTGTTTTCATCTTCTGAAGGGACAAAGGTTCACCTACAGCAACCATCTCAGTTTGGATGTCCCTAACCCACGAAAGGCACCGCGGTGTGGCAACGAGCACAGATGTGACGACGTGCTTGTTTACTGCTGATGTGAGGGTGTGAATGGCTGCTTGTCTGTGACCGCGGAGATGGACTCCAGCCTCAACAATTACTGACCACAATAACAGTGAACCTCCTGTTTATGTGGACTGTGCTGCTCTACACTTTGGTATGCTTTAATATTTTCAATCTTTAGTATTTTCCAGTGGTGGTCCTGCAGAGACTGCTCACCAAGAACCGCACGTTAAGATTCACGCTTCAAACATCAGAATTAAACTGTGGGTAGAACTTCAAAATCTACATTTTCAATAACAAAATCCATGTGAGACCAGAGCTGACAGACAGGAGCTTCCTGCTTTAGTTTGAATCTGATTTTACTGTGAATTAAACTGGATTTTTAATCT
The DNA here is from genome assembly GCA_015106735.1 of Paratilapia polleni. Taxonomy (NCBI): domain Eukaryota; kingdom Metazoa; phylum Chordata; class Actinopteri; order Cichliformes; family Cichlidae; genus Paratilapia; species Paratilapia polleni. The sequence continues at coordinate 5,476 of VUQI01011087.1, forward strand.
TTTCTCCCCGTTTACGCCTCCCATGTAAAACACTCTGAAAAGACAGGTTTCCACCCAAGGTTTCCCTGAGTTTATATGAAATCTGAGACTTTTAAAATCTTTTCTTGATATGACTGAGTATTAGGGCTTAAAATAAAATACAGAGATGGGAGATCCCTGTCGGGATTAATAAGGTAATCCATCCATCTACAAATCCTCAGTTTAAAGTAATCACACTTTATAACAAACTCACCATGAAAAATACTAATATCATGACATCATAATAAATAAATAAATAATAGTTTTTAAATTCTGTAAACTCACTAAGTTAAATTGAAAGTAAAGAGGAAATGTGCTTTGTTTTAGTCTTTGTGAATTTGATCAGATTAGTTATGAAAACGGTTTTGGTGAATCTGTAATTACCTGATAAACACCCTCCACATTCTAATGAGTAAAAAAATGAAACCACTGAAAATAATAAAAACTAACCTGAATTCAAAGCAAATGCTCAAAATGAAATAAAAACTTCAGTAACTCTGACAGCTGGTGGAACTATGGAAACATTTCTGAGGTCTGAAGCTGTGCCGTTTTCCTCCTCTTCACAGTTTAATTTGACGATGAAGATTCTGGGCTGAAATCATTGGGATTTCATTATTGATAAATCCGATCAGAGTATAATCTGATCGGGTCGTGTGCTGCAGAGAACACGGTGAGACGAGGTTGGATCAGCTGTACAAAGTGAAGGGATGTGTGACTTTATAATCTCAGAGAATTTTCAAACTCTCATCTCTAAAATTTGTGGTTTTTTACTTGTAAATTATCACTTTAATTTTAGAGGATTTCCGAGCTTTTCTCTCTGGAGTTTAGCCGTTAATCTGCACCGATATTCCGACACAAACACAGTGAGTTTATTTCCCAAACTGTAACATCTGTACAGTTTGTGTTTGTGAAGCAGTGAAGTGACTCAAACTGAGTTTATAATCTCTTGTTTTTTAGCTCTCTGTATGGCCTGCGTGTGTCAGCTGGTCTCTGATATCACATCAAACAGAAATAATAAATCAAATAAAGCTCCACGTCAGCACAGAGGGCAGCGATGAGGTGATGACAGCGCCGATGACTGAGCAGGAACATGTTAGGGGCATTGATTCGGTTATTTAGTGACTTCAAACTGATTATGGGACGTCAGGGGAGGAGGAGGAGGATGTTTCCTGTTTGAATCTAATCCGTTTAAAATCCCTTTAAACACTTGAACTGCCTGCAGACTCACAGCTGACTCAGCCAATCACAGAGCCCGCGCAGAAGCAGAACATCCAAGCTAGCCGGCGAATCAGGAAACATAGTCTGCCTCACGTTCTCCCCTCCCTTCCTCCTCAGGAGAGAAGGTGGAGGAGGGGAGGAGTCTTCATGTGTAGTGAACGGGCACAAACGGAGGTTACCGCTCGGCCTGCAGCCGACACTCAGCTGAGAGCGGCAGTCTGACTCTGAAACACCAACTGCAACACTTCATGAACCGAGCGCTGAAGGAAAAAAAACCCCAAAAAACCAAACACAGCGGCAGAGTCTCTGCACGAGCTCACACTGCCACCACAACGCGTTTAAAACACAATAAAAAAAACTTTATAACCTCCAAACGAGGCCAAACACCTCCCCGACTGAAACACACTCAACACCCCACAGGTTCACGTCTCTTCGTGGCTCTGAGCCTCTCTCTGGTCCGTCTGAGTCACTGTTGGGCGATTCTTCATATAAAGAAACTCGTTCGTTGTGCATCACTTGGCTGGTGTCTGGTAGCCCTCACAGGCTCCTGACGTGCAGGTAACACCCGTCATGTGTCAGCATTATGATGAGAAAAGTTTAACCTTTAAGGGTTATATATCGTCTGCCATCGCTACAAGTTCCTGAACTTTTTGACAGCTCACGGTCTCAATCATCGCTACTCTCTTCCTGCGTGGACCTGTGGGTATTTTTAGGGTGATTTCTCTTGTGTTTTTCTGTAATTCAGTGGTCTAAAGGAGAGTTTAGTGTATTCTGGTTTAAATAATCCATGAATATAATCAGTAATCACCGTTTACTGGAACAACCGGCAGGTTGAAAAACGTTCATCTAAACCTGGTTTGTGTCTCTGTGATTGTTTGTCCATCTGTGCTCACGTTGTGTGTCGTCTCCTGACCTCGGATCTCCCTCTTTCATCCACCAGTTTTCTTTTTCTAAACACTTCAGCCTCATGGGGGCGCTAATGACAGGCTGATGTCGCAAAGCTTTCATTACTTTGAGCAGAGGACCTTCTGCCTTACAAAGTAAATGTAAGAAGTGTAAACCCATTTCCAATGAGGTAGGATGTTGTGTAAAATGTAAATAAAAACTGAATTTTGTGATTTGTAAATAATTTAAACTGCGTCCTCTGGGCTTAAGAGGAGAGGGACCACCCAGCTGGTCAAAAATCAACCTGTGACATGTTGCCTCTGTACTCTGTTTGATTAAAGACAGGCTTTATAAGATTTGCAGATCAATGCATTCTATTTCTGGAAATATGAAGGCTCTGTATCCTCAGTTCAGTCCTCAGCTGTTATTTCCAGCCATAAATCCTTCTTCTGTCCTTTAAAAGAGCTCTCTGTGACAGTAACAGCTGCTGAACTCAGACCGGTTCATTCTGCAGAGAACAAAGTGTCAGGGCGCTGCCACGGTGGGTGGTTTACAGACAGCACAGCGTCTTCCTGCTCTGTGGTGTTAGTCCTGCCGAGATATTCTGTCCTCTCTCTGATTTAAAAATAAACTCCATGAAATTGTATAAACAGAGCGAAAACTACGAGTTCTGTTTAAACAAGCTAACGGTGCTGAAACACACAGACTGAATATTTTATGTAAGCCCTCTAGAAAAACCAAACGGATCGTGTTTCTGTCCCACCAGAGATACGCAGCAAAACCAAGAAAGAAATGAATCGTAAGAAGGAAATCAGAGCAGGATTTAATTCATGGAGTTCACTCACTGAGCCTGAGCACTAAAACATTGTGAAGGATGTGAGGAAGGTTTCAACTAGTCCTGCAGGTCAGGTGACATCTGACAGATGTGTGGCCACAGCTGAAACTAAAGATATAGCCGATGTGGACTGTATGGGAGCATGACACAGACACAGATACAGCTGTGGTCACAAGTTTCCATCCACTCATCATGGACATGGGTGTCATGGTAGTTTTGGGCTTTTAATGATTTCTTTGAACTGTTCTTTTTCCGGCGTGGAATGATTGTACAGCATACATCTTTAATGACTTTAAAAAACAAGAACTGGGTGCACAAGTTTGAATTTATGTTGGATTTTCTCTAATCCACACAGAGTCAAAATTATACATACAGGCCCATATATATATACATATAGTCACTTAAATCTTTTAATAAGTGGTGCTGAAGGTTCTACAGTGTCTTTTAACTTGACGCCAAGGCCCATTAACTTCTCGTTAGTGATTGACTACAGCTGGTAGTTTCTCTTTGCCAGCATAACAAGGATTTGTTTGACACTCATTGGATTGACCAATACTCAGAACACTGGGAAAGTCCAATGAACTCAGTGAAGATCTAAGGAGAATTGTAGATTTACACAAGTTGGGAAGGTCTCTTGGAGCCATTTCTAAACAGCTGCAGGTTCCAAGATCATCAGTTCAAACAACTTTACGTAAGTACAAAGTTATTCAGTGTGTCAGCACTTTGCCAAAGTCTGGAAGAAAACCCAAACTGTCACCCTCAGATGAGAGGAACTTGGTTAGGATGTTCAGGAACAACCCAGGAACCACCAAGGCTCAGCCTGCCATGAACTGGAAACCGCTGGAACACCAGCGTCACTGTCCACTGTGAAGCAAGTTTTACATTACCGTGGACTGAGAGGGTGCTGAACCCCTGCTCCAAAATCCACACCTTCAAGCTCGACTGAAATTTGCAACTGACTACATGGACAAGCCAAATGCTTTCTGGAGAAAGGTTTTGTGGTCAGATGAAACAAAGAATGAGTTATTTGGCCACAAAGACAAGAGGAATGTTTGGAGGAGTAAAGGTGAGGCTCTCAAACCTAAGAACACTATACCAACTGTCAAGCATGGTGGTGGTAGCATCATGCACTGGGGCTGTTTTGCTGCCAGTGGTACTGGTACAATGCACAAAGTGGATGGAATAATGAAGGAGGAGGACTACCTCCAAATTCTTCAACTTCACCTCAAGTCAACAGCTAGATGGCTGAAACCTGGACACAACTGGTGTTCCAAGAGGACAATGATCCCAAACACTCATCAAAACTGGTTTTGGAATGGATAAAGAAGCTAACATTAAGCTTCTGGATCGGCCATCCCAAAGCCCCGACCTCAACCCTGTTGAAAATTTGTGGACAATGCTTAAAAGCCGGGTCTGTGCCAGGAAACCAACTAACCAATTCTGCCAAGAAGAGTGGTCAAATATCCAGCCAGAATTATGCCAGAAGCTTGTTGATGGCTACCAAAAGCATCTGGTCGAGGTGAAACGTGCTAAGGGACATTATAAAATAAATATTAGAGGGGGTGTATGTATATATCTGACCCTGTGTGGATCAGAGAAAATCCAAAATAAATTCAAACTTGTGCACCCAATTCTTGTTTTGTAAAGTCATTAAAGAATTATGCTGTATAATCATTCCACCCTGGAAAAAGAAATCATTAACAGTCTAAAATTACCATGACATCCATTCCCATGATGAGTGGATGAAAACTTTTGACCACAACTGTACCTGCTAATCAGTGCTCAGTAACATCCAAATAAAATCCTAGAATTTCACTGAGCACCAAAACTGGAGCTCAGACTTCTTGGACGGTCTGTTAGTATAGTTAGTATAGTATAATTGCATTAAAAATGCTCCAAAAGGCTCCAACAGCACAAACAAGGTCCAGTCTCAGCAGCAGGAGGAAACATAGAGAGACTCCCTCCTTCACTTGTATGAACCTGGGCTCCACTTCCCTCTTGAAACAGTGAACGAGATGGTTATATATAGTACATATCTTAAAGGGGAGGGCCTGGCCGGTAACAACAACTACCTGATTTAATTAATAAGTATGTAAAATCTCCTAATCCATACAGACACATCTCCATCTGACAGGAACTTCCTGCATTTCAAAAAGAAACTAAACAGAGATACTGAGATTACCTGTCAAAGGTAATAAAATAAAATAAAATGTGAAATGATTCACCGAACTTGCACTGCAGTGTTAGATCAGCCTGTGATCGGATGAAAATGATCTCCTGACATCAGCGTACAGTCTCAGTGTGAACTTTCTGAGAGCGAGAAGAAACTCTTATCAGGGATCAGCAGCAGGATGCTAGCAGCAGCTAACAAAGCTAACTACATGCAGCAGAAACCACAGGAGACACTCGGAGGACGTCTGAGGGCCTGAGGAGGCATCACGGCCTTTACGGTCAGTTTGGATGAATTTCCTCTGAGTGTTTCCTGTGTGCTGAGGTATTAAAGGGATATTTCACTGTGGTTCAATGTTTCATCCAGGCCACAGAAACAGCCACCCAGCTCTTATCGAACAGGGTCCACAGTTTCTTCTTCACTGGTTCTCTGCAGCTGGCTCATTGAGTTTTAACACAGTCGGAGCAGGAACGTGTTATTTTTGCACCAAAACACAGGTCTGAAGTCTGATCTGCTGATTCAGACTTAAGTCTGAGTGAAGAGCTTCTTGGATAAATAAAACTGCAGAGTATCCCCCGCAGTGTGGTTACTCTGCTGTGTTCAGCTTCTTTTTATAATTCAAATTCAAAACGTCAGATTTGGAGCTAATAAACGTTAAACCACAGTTACATTTATTGAAATTACTGCAACACAAAAAAGCGATAAACTGACTGAGTTTATAACCGGAAATGGTAAGATGCTAGCTACTGCGTTAGCATTATGAGGAAGCCAGGTAAAATTCTATTTTAGGTTTTGTTTCATGGAAGAAGTATGTTTCTTAAAAACTGAATGCTGTGGTTATATTTTCCTATTTATTTACACTGCATGTTGCTACTTAAAAGAAAAATCACAGCTGCAGCTGTTTGCAGAGACATGCAGGTGCATTTCTGTCCAGGTGAGCGTCGGGTTGGAGTGGATATCGGAGGCCAATCGTTACAAAAATAAAACTCACCAGTTTGTGCCAAAATACAGCAGCTCTACATATTTTAAAATGCTTTTAGTTTTATTAAAGCCGGTTTGAGGTGACTGTGGAGCCAAACGCCCTTTAACTCCTGCAGAAACACAGAAGAAAACATTGAACCAAGTGAAGTCTCTCCGTTGATCCTCAGCGACCTCTGCAGGAGCTCAGGACCCCGCTGTCCGCTGGGTTCCTTTCTTTCAGCTCCTGCAGACGTTTCCTTCAAACTACTACACTGACAAACTCCACTAAACATGAACTAGTGACTTCACAGCAGCGCTGGTTCTCGTACCTCCCACCGTGAGGATATGCAGCCTCTCCTTGAACACGGCCACATCTGGACGGGTCACCAGCAGGGGGCAGCAAAGAGGAGAGACACCTGGACACCATTAGAGACCTGCAACGCCTTTAACCCACAGCCATTTCACACCACCAGCACCAACACCACGGCCCCCAGGTTCAACAGAGCACAACAGCGGCCCCGGCATCTCGCCGTCTCCACCGCCATTTGATCTGATCCCAGATTCAGTGAAGAAGAACAAGATGATGATGATGATGATGATGATTTTGGACTGAAGCGGTGGAGAGGGAGAGATGTATTTAACACCATGCTGAGGTTACAGAGTCCTCCAAACAGAAGCGTCACCACAGCCGTCCCACATTGAGGGTTCAAGCCATTCAGGTCACCTTCGGACGGGTCTACTTCCTGAGAGCACTGACCCACTCACTGTTTCCACAACAAACTGAACACGGCACACAGAGCACAGAGTTGAGCCTCGAAAATATGCTTCAGAGCCAAACAGCGGGCAGACTCTTCCCTGTTTCTTTGCTTCCTATCTGTCTGATGATCCTGACGAAAGGCGTGATGAGTCATGGCGAGCGGTTCAGGGACTGAACAGTGCTGATGCTAAAGTGTGTTTCAGGGTTTTGGTAAAGCCACAAACCTTTTGTTCTTTGATTTTTCCCGTTGGTTTTAAACATAAAAACAAATGTGAGTGAGTTTTCTATTTTTCTGATTCAGTTTTTAAAGTGTAAAAACGCAGACTGCAGAGACACAGCAGCTCCTCACACATTCACATCAGTCAGACTTCAGACTGGCGAATAAACTGGGTGTACCGCTTTATCCATTTCTTCCTCTGTGGTGGTTTAACAGGACATACCTGGAACTGGGACTTTGCATCGTCTTAACAACCCTCTCAAAAATGAGTTTGAAATGTCCTCAGAGGAAGACCTGGAGCAGAGCTTGGAGACAACACTCCTGAGCTGAAAATTCGACTTCAGGTTGTCACGGTTTGTAAAACTGACCTAAAACAGCTTTTTTAAAACGTCAGCTGATGAAATCACATCATCTCTGTGGGGGTTTTAGGTAGAAACTAACAAAAAGTTTGCTTTCCTACAAAGTTTGTGGATGCTTCTGACCAGAACTAAAAGTTGTGGAGTCCTGTGCTTAACATCATGTTCATGCTGTACACAGCTCAGCCAGCGTCGGTGTGTGTGCAGAGATCAGCTTCATCAGAGCAGGAGCTAAACTACAGCAGCAGGTTTCTGCTTCAGGCCAACGACGCTGCAGGTCCAACATGCTGACGGCTCAGCAGCCAAGTCAGATGCAAACACTCAGACCTCCCAAACGACACCCTCTGCTCCACACATCGATCATTTTCACAGTGATGTTTTCTGACTTCGTGAGGCCTCTTCATCCTCAGAAGAGATTCAGTGTGGTGATCTTCATCACCATCACCTCTCATGTTCAGACTCATCACCTCTTTGAACACATACCTGCATGAAGAACTGTTAGGTCAGTACATACAGGTGTAATTTATGGCAGGTATGATGGGGGGGTGTGTCCCTACCACTAATTTAATGTTGATCTCATGTGTTTGAGTCAAATAAAGTTTTGTTTTTTTCCTGTTTTCTTCACATGCAGGGAGTTCTGGTGTTTCCAAACTGTGGATTTATGCTTCTGTGTTAACTCTACACATATGGTGTAACCTGATGGGCACCGCCCCTAATAATGTAACTGCACAGGTATAAATGTTGCCATCAGCCACTAGCGTAGGGTATGTCATAGACTCTACACAGACTCAATGCAGAAGTATAAATTAAGCTTAAGAGTGACTTCCTGTCTCAAATATTCATAAATCATCGTTAACAGATTCTTGGAGTTAGTGCTCTAACACACTTAAATGCCACCCTAACATCCCATTTATCGCCCACGTGCATCATAAAAACCTCTCTGAACGTTTTTTACTGTCAGAGGAAACAGACCTGAGTTTTTTTATACCTTCTTCAGGTTGATGTGGATCACTGTAGCTCAGGTGTATAAGTACAGGAAACATAACAGGCCGGATCTTTACGCATCAAATTTACATCCGCAATTTTCCAAACAAACTCCTGACTGCAGGTCACGAAAAGGCTTCTGACACTGGACGCCTTTTAGTTTCTGTTTGTAGTCTGAGTGCTCCTGACCAATCACATTTCAGCAGACTTGTTTCACAGGTAAGGCCCCGGTCACACAGGCCTTCAGCTCAGTTGGCAACCGCCTGGTAACCACCGGTTGCTAGGAAAAGATGTGTATACCCTGACACACAGAGGTAAACGGTGCTGCACTGAAAACCTTTGTACGATTGCTTTGGTCACCTCCATGTTGCTGCCGTCACAAACTGGACACCGAGAGCGTTGGCGGTCAAAGTAAAAGTGGTGCCTTACCGCTGAAACCAACACATTTCAAAACTTTTACAACTTTTACTTAGAAGGCGAGCGGTCCACGTTTCCTGTTTGTGTCTCACTTTTCACAGTTTTACTACCTCTCGGTGGTCAGCGTCTTCCACGCAAACTGCGAACAACCAATGGTTACCAGGGGGTCACCGACCAGTCTCCAGGCCTGCAGGAGGGAGGCCTGAATCCAATTCAACTGAACTTTATTTACATAGCACCAAATCACAACAACAGTTGCTTCAAGACGCTTTGTATTGTGGGGTAAAGACCCTACGCAGTCTATACTGGACGGTATCTGCAGAAATGCTGAGGTAATTGTTACTGTTGATGATTTAGTTTATTTTATTAATTTTAAAAAAAATCCATCTCCATCTATAAACAACAGGCAGCAGATGGAAGTGGAAATCTCGGCTCGGACGTCCGCTGGATAAACCGGAAGCTCCGACATCTCGGAGGCAAAACCATCAGATCGGCTGACTGGTTCAAATATTCAAAGCGATTAAACCTCCATCCTGCCGCATCACTCCATGTGGATTCATCCATTTAAACGCTGCTGCCCTCACCAGTCATCACCAGAAACCTGAGTCAGTTAAATTATTTTATTAAAGTCCAACAGCCATCACTGTTGACTCCAAGCTGTTAGGATGAGATGTCTGACTGTTTCTGAGAGTCTTCTCACTTTTAGACGAGTCGATCAGGAACGTTTCTAATAAAAACCAAAGCAAGCTGCTGTTTCAGGAAGCTATTGAGTGTTTCTTAAAAAGTAAACATGCAGGAGGAGAAAACATCCAAGCAGAGAGGTGGTTTGAGTCTGAACATGAGATCTGAGGCAGTAAAAGCCGATTATCTGCAGGCCTCCATCCCTTATCTACGTCTGCAGGTCCTTCTGAATCCAGACCAAACCATGAGGTTTTCTAACGAGGCTCAGGTGAAGCTTTCAGTCCTCTGTGGGGACTTAATCACCGTCAGGAAAAAGGATGGTTCCCCTTTTGTTAAAAAACACATTCAGTGTAGTAGTCAGGGTTATTATTCAGATGTCCCAGGTTTCAGAAAATCATCCAGGTTTGAAATTTCCAAACTAAACTGTGAAAGGATTGGGTAAATGTTCCCATTAATGTCAGTGTTTCCCACAGACTGAAGGAAAAATGTCATCAAACAGGGTCAGACTGTACTGGAGAGACTGGGACTGAAGGTACAAACCACAATTTTATTTTATTTTTTTAAACTATAAGAACTGTGATTATTAGGGCGACACACGCTTTCCTGAATGAATTATTAAATAATCCTGCTGGACCTTCTGCACTGTGACATCATTTTAGGTAAGCCAAACCTTCAGACATTTCTCATCTGCAGATATTTCATTTGTAATAAATAACGGAGCGATATACTCAGCTGCCTCTCCTCTGAGTCTCTCCTCCATGCCGTTCTGCAGCTCATGAACCAGATCTCCACGTGCTGCAGGTTCTACCTGAACTACCATGACCAGCTGCAGTCCAACATGGAGGAGGACGAGTCTCTGAGTGCTCAATGACATCGAGGACCGCCACGACCTCCTACCTGCTTGTAGGGACACGTACAAGATGAGAAGGACGGGCTGGCTGGTTACCAGCGACTGACTTTTCAAAACAATCGAGTAGATTGTCTGCAAGCAAATCTCTGATGGTTCATTAACCAGGCAGGTTGTTTCTAAAGTCCCACAGATGAAAATTATTTTCAAATAATACAAATAATGTTCAAAGTGAAATCAAAGTCACACCAAGAGAGGGAGTATGATTTCACAGGTTTTTTAACTTCACTGTAAAAAGTTAAAAAAGGGATTAAAAGTAGTTCTCTCGGTCTCTGTTCAGTACACAGACTGATAAAACTACAGCCTCTGAGTGGGAAACACCGAGTTAATGACTGATCTGAGGTCAAATTTCTGGATCACTCATCACATATAAGAATGTCCTGAGAGGTTAGACAATGAACAAAGCTTCAGTTTTAGACAAAGAAATAAAATCCTGAAAATATTAAAGGTTTCAATTAAAAAAAAACTTTATTGTACAGCAGAAGAGTTTCTTCTGCTGTACAATAAAGTTTCAGAAACTCCCCCAAACTCTGAGGAAGAGCTGGCCTACGAGGCAGAGCAGCAGCAATAAAAAGACGAAGAGGAGGTCGATTTCTGAGGGTCAGCTCCTCACCCAGCTTGTCAGAGGAGGTGATAATGTCAGTGGGGACACACGAGTCCAGATCAGCGTCCATGATGCCGAGGGGGTCCAACTGGGCCACATGGTGCCCTCGGATCTACAGGAAGTGACAACAGCACAGAGCCCACCCAGGACAGGGAGAGGAGGAAGAGGAGGAGGAGGACAGGGTGAAATGAAATGAAGGAAGAGGAGGAGATGCAACGAAATAACCGACAGAGGATGAGAAGCAGGATGGAGGGAAGAATTCAGAAATGGAGGAACATTAAAACGTTAGAAAAACAGGAAGAGTTAGAGAGCAGAGAGGACGAGGAGGAGGAGAGAAGAAGAAGCAGAAGAGGGAGGGAGGGTGGGA
>VUQI01011087.1:16871-39398 GCA_015106735.1 Paratilapia polleni
GGGTGGGAGGGAAAAGCAACGTTAACACCATGGTATGCTTGGTGGTTTAGTTGTGGCGCTCTCACCGACATCCTGGAAGCCAGCATTCACTGGAGCGTCATCAAAATTCACACAGCTGATTCCCAGCGGATCCAGATGGGCATTGTGATGACCCATCACCTGAACACACACCCGGCACACACACACACACACACACACAGAGTTATCACAACAGGAAGCTCAGGTCCTCACAGGTCATCAGGACAGGGTATGGTCAGAGTCATGATTCAGGCTTTTTAAATGATCATTCCGCTTTAATCCAGCCGGCCGTTTTCCCTCTCCGAGTCTCTGTGGGTCAGGAAAAAAAACTGTGAGCATCCTGAAGCTCTCCATGAAACCGGACTTGTTAATGGTATAATAATTCTGAAATCCTGCATCCATCTTCCTGCACTGGACACCCACATGGAGCTGCTTAGTCCCTGTTCACCTTCAGGTGACTGTGTGATGGATATTTCTGTATGCTGCTGAGCCATCATGAATTTATCATCTACCTCCCACACAGCTGTCCACAGCCTTTTACAGGGACTGGCCCTTTGGTTTTTGAAGACAGGGTAAAGCTTTTCAGGTTATTTACGTGTGTTTTAATCATTATAGGCTTTGACTTGATTGTAATTTTCTAATCGTTGCACTGTGACGTGAACAGATTTCCTTCATTTTCAGTGTTTGTGCATGAAATATTTGACGTATTCCACATCTGTGAAGCAGCTGTTTGTTCAGATTTAAAATATGAGTGGATGAAAAACAGCCCGACTCATGATCTAGATTTTGTGTTACAATGACAAAGCACACTGTAATATAAAATATAATTCAGTTTGATTATTTTAATACTGAAACTAATTAAGTTGGTTTTGTCAGAAGTAATGGACGAGGATTGTCTACATAAATGCAACTTTGTTAAAGGGTTAAAGGACGCCAGTTTTACCACATTTTTTGGCTATTTGTCTTGAATCATCTGAAAGTCTGAAATCAGCTGCCTGGAAAGAGAATATTCTGCTGGCTGCAATGGAGACGTAAAGCTCTGGGTTTTTTGTACCACTGAATTCACAAACTGTAAAAGATGGACGGAGCTTCCCGGTCTGAAAAGTGAAGCCAAAGCTGGGCTTTCATAAAACTGCATTCTTTCTAATGACCAGCAGGGGGCGACTCCTCTGATGTGCTCTCTGGGCCCAGAGATCAGCCAGAGGATCAGATCAGCCTGATTTCAGATCTTTGTTTTAGGCATTAGTGTCCCATTAGAGTTACAAAGGAGGATTATCCACGCTGCACTCATTCGTTAGCCAATGAGTGCAGGGCTCCACAGTCTGATCCACCCCTCACTTATCATGTCTGGTTTGAAAACACCAAGATGGTGAAAATGCTCATCTCAAGGCTTCAAAACAGGACTTCACAAACCCGTAGGTGACGTCACATTGGCTGCATCCATCTTTTACATACAGTCTATGGCTGTACTCAAATGACATTCGAGTATTTGGATATTCAGTTGCTGGTTTGGATAACCGTTTTTTTTAAAAAGGTGAAAAATATCCACCGTCTCGGCCTGGGTGCATGACACCTACAGGAACAACTATGATTGCTGGGTTTTGCTCCATAGACATATTTTTGGAGGTTTTAGTCAGAGCCAAAGAAAAATCACTAACAGTTTAATAATTTTTTTTAACCAATGGTTTCATCAGGCTTTCATTTACTCACATATTAGCCTTCCTTTATGAGACGGTCAGAAAAACCAACAGTCAGGTAACAGACTCAACGTCTTTACGTGGTCTTACTGATGTGGGTTGTCTTGTACCAAAGAATCATTTTGAGTCTGGAAAATCCCTGAATTCCACCTATGAAATATCCACAGAAATACCCATGAGCCTTTGCTTCTAGCGTTATTACAGCAGGGGTGGGGAGTGTTTGTGTGGCCCACAGAGACTCTGAGGAAACACAGCAGGCTGAGAAAGAACCTACCTGACTGTATGATACCAGTGAGCAGCAGCGACACAAGCTGAAACCAGTCCACAGAGAGAAGCTGCAGACTGAAAGCTTTCTACGCTCAGCTCCGATAACCACAGATCACAGATTATTGATCAGGGTGGGTTTTGAGTGAGCTGTGAAGACCTGAACTAACCACACCAACATTTTCATCAACACACAACAGTGATCAATAAGCAGGTAAAGATGTGATGGAACAGTTCTCTAAACTCCACTTTAAACATGAATGTGTTCTTACAGCACAGATTTCCCTCTGTTAGCATCGATACACGTTGACTGCTCAAAGGTCAGAGGTCACTTACAAACATCACTGTTTTCAGAGGGGAAAAAAACACAGATTTTAATCTAAGATAACATTAAATAATCATATGTTTCATGGATATTCATGATTAATGGAGCGTGTTTGTAGGTGCACAGAGGGCCAGCTTCAATCCTGAGCTCTAACACCACACGCCTGATCAGAGTTTGGCAAGTTAAAAGGCTCATTAACCATTAGAAAAAACTTCTTTATGACCGTGTTAGCTCAGCTGAAATCTCTGCAGACTAAACCGCCTCCTGCAGCACCAAGAGTTCAGTCTAAAGGTGAAGAAGGTCACCTGAGCACTGACGTCAGATCTCATGAGACGCTCTGAGGCACAAAACAAACATATTAAACTCTCTGTGGGACCTTTAGTGAGAACAGTACGTGTGTTCAGCATTTTTGGCTCCACTCACTCTTTAAGAAACTCTGATGTGATCCTGGGCTACCTGTGTGTGTGTGTGTGTGTGTGTGTGTGTACCTGGTAGGCCCTGATGAGTGACTGGACAGCCAGGTGATCCTCCACCAGCTTCTCCACATTGGGCTGAGCTCCAACCAGAGAGGAGAGTTGGGGGGCGACGAGGCTCGATGCTGCAGACAGACCCAGAGGAGACTGGTAGGCAGCGCCAGGAGGAGCGCCGGCGTTGGCGTTCCGGAAAAACACATCCCACGACTGCAGGAGAAGAAGAAGAGACAAAGGAAAAGGTTTTAATAAACTCATCATGAGCCGTGTGTTAATTCAGATGTCAGACCTAACCTAACAAACCCAGATTCCATCCTGTGACCTCAACACGAAGTCCTACGCTCTGATCAACACACTGATTAGCAGGTCCCAGGGGTTTATTTCCCCGACATAAACCTCTTCCTGTCCAGCTCAGCTGAGTGACCTGTGAAGGCTGAAACCTGGTTCCTGAAGTCTCTGCAGTCACAGTCACAGCTGGTTCAATTCTCTAAATACTGAGAACAGGCTTCAGTGCTTCCTTCATTACTGGAGCGTCCTTTATGAAATGAGAGGAAATGACGCCGTCCTCTGCAGATGTTCCTGGTGACTCGTTTTGTCTACAAACCAAAGGTGGCCGAGGTGTTCTCAGGTTTAGGCAACCTTTGAACATGTTAACCGAGCTCTACAGATCCTCCCACTTTAATTTCTGTTTAGGCAGGTCTGAGGTACCTCGTGGTTTTCGTCAAGTCCATTGTGAACATGTTCTTCCTGAGTCTTTCCAAGGAAAAATCAGTGAGTTCCTCCAATCTGACCTCTCACAATCAGCTGATTTGTTTCTACAATAGCTTTATGTACTGAATTCAGAGTTTCGGGACCCTGATGTTCATCGGGTGGGTTCAAATTTGGCGCTTTTAAATTATTTTTTTCCAGCATTTTTGAGCCCTCATAACTTCATAAGTACAGCAGATATCCAAGTGAAATTTTCAGGGCTGAAAAACACATTTAAGCTTTGCCCACTCCAAGAGTCTGGATGTTTGATCTGTTTTCTCACTGGAGAAAACTTCAAAAAGTGCATTCTGGGTAAACTGAAGGTTTGTATCACCATGTGGGATCAGTGGCTGCTCAGAACAACTCCGATCATATGAAAGGTCTCCTTTTACCTGCATGTGATACCAGGCTCATCATCCAGCCCTGACTCCTCCTGCTGTCTGTGTGGTTTGAAAGATTAAACTTTGACCTTCTGCTGATCTCATGAGCAACATGATCAGGTTTCATAAAAACATAAGTCAAGAAAAGGCATTCACTGATTTTTCACAGAATGAACCCAAGATTTTAGCCCAACATTTTTATTTTGTTTAATGCATTTATAAATTTATGATGAGATGAGACAAGATAGACTTTATTTATCCCAAAGTTTGGTGATTCCTATGTTAAACTCTAAAAATTAAGTTAAACACAACAAACAAAACAAATGGCTTAAATAAGTAGAATAGTTCAATAAAATAAAATAGGATCTCAACAAGGTAAGAACTCATCTGAAATCACAATAAACACAACACAGTGTACAATAAGCACAAATTTTAATAAAAATATGAAGTAGTAAGATGTATATAACAAAGTGAAATATTTAAAAATCAACAAACCACAAACTGAATTTAAAATGACTTCCTAAATGTAGTAAAAACAAAAAGTGAGATGACTGATTATAATTTAAATGTTCAATAATAATGCTGTGTGTTCATATTTCTGGAAGATGACCTGTGTTACTGGACTGAAAGCACTTCAGCTCGACTCCTGTTGTCTTTAAATGTGCTGTATAAATAAAGTTTACAGACGGTCCTGTTTCGCGGTTTCTCCTCCTCATTCTGGACTTGTGAGTCACACAAACACAATCTATGAACATCTGAATCTCTGTAGGAGCTCCGCTTCATGTCCAAACAGTTGGTTTTTGGTTTCAGCAGCTCGATTGTCTCAAACTAAAACCTGTTCAGCTTCAGATCGAGTCTGCTTCACCAGCATTACTCACTTTATTTACTGCACATCTTCATATTCATGAAGATTTGCATAATTTGTGAATATTAATATTTTATTACACAGTCAAAAGTCCAGGCCTCAAACTGACTGACATGCTGTGGTGGGACCTTCAGAGAGCTGAACTGTAAAGAAGAGCTCCTCCACAGCAATGTGAGACCCTCAGAAAGTCACACAGAAAACCACTGCTGCCAGTTACTGCTGCAAACGCTGCCTCTACAGTCTGTTCAGTCACGGGCTGTTTTTCACAGGACTGCATGTCTGTGATCTTTGAACAATGATCCCAACTGATTTTAAACCATCCATCCACACTCAGCTGCTCCACGTCTGCCCTTCATGAGTCAGTCAGAAGCTCTGAGAGAAAACGAGCCCACCCCACTCCGAAGTACACTTTATAGACCATTTCCTCTGAGCGTGTGTGTGTGTGAGTGTGTGTCGTCCAGCAAGCAGGCTAAGCTAATAACAGCAAGGTCACACCGTCAGGTCGTTATGCAACAACTGTGAAATGAAACACAACCCACACACACACCTCGCTGCAGGATTTACTGTGTGTGTGTGTTCACGTCCACGGTTAGAAACCACTGATCACTTCCTGACGTTTTAAACCGATTCTTCACATTAAAAGTAAAAAGTGTGCAGGTGCTGCTGAGCTGACTCGGTGACGGCCGTGTTGTGAACGTGTGATGAAACTTGAAATGACCACACTGCAGATCTGACTGCTGATTCTTGTCGTTTCCGGTGTCTTTATTCAGTTTAAGGCCTTCAATAGAAGTACTTCCTCTTTTAAATCAGCCTTTGTTTATCAGATAATAAATGATACAGCGTTTTAGCTTCTACTCGGGCTCATTTACACTCATTAAAGCTGCAGAACCTGATCCCAAACCACCTGATTTAAGGTGGATGGCCTCTCGCTCTCACTGTAGGCCCTGAAGTAGGTCTGTCATGTGACCGAAGCTCCTGGAAGTTATTATTAGCTGGATGTCCTTTAGTGCCCGGTTAAAATGTGTCCCCGCAGAGAGAGAGAGATCACCGGAACAAACACCCTGACAGCCGTGTCACCTTCACGAACCCAGAGTCTGTCTAAGGTCCAGTAATACAGAACCATAACAGACCAGATCTGGATTCATTTGTTAGATAATGCTGCTGAGACTGAGGAGAGGAAGGAGAGGAACCATTAGGAAAAGCAGACTCCAACCACAACTTGTGCTTATGGAGACTTTAAAAAGAGGACTCCTGCACCAATATTTAAAATAAGCTAATTAAATGCATTTTTAAAACCTCAAAGAAAAATAAGAGAAGCCAGAACTATGAGGCGGGTGTACAACTACTCAGCAGACAGTGTTTGATGCTTTCCTCTGTAAAGTGAATCTTTTCACTGTTACTCAGACAACACTGTGAATGGTTTCCACAGGACTGAGTGAGCAGGAAAGAAATGACGAAGACAACAGGCTGAAAGCAGAATCAGCTGATCAGAAGCATGAGCACATGATTCATTTAAAATAAGTGGGACATGAGTAAGGACTGAATGAAGGGCGGGGACGTGAACGCTGGATGGATCTGAATCTGTCTGGCAGTGATGGAGGAACAAACTGCTGGCGAGTTTGCTCCCCGACAGACGGAGGAAAGACTCTTACTGAAACTGGAACAAAATATGTGGTTCTTGTTTTCTTGGAAGTCTGTCTGATGGAGAACATTCACGCAGATTTCACAGCAGTAAGCCCACCCGTCGGCCGCTGTGCGTCACAATAAACTGAGCTGTGTTTGTCACTAAATAATAAGGAAGCACAGTTTCGTCACTAGAGGCAAACTTTCCCGTCAGCTGGAGGTCAAACTGATGCATTAACCCCTCCATTTTAAGGCTGATGAGTTCATATTAAAGACCTCAGTTCACTGTTTCTCTTCAGTTTTCAGCTTTTTATCCAACCTGCTTTTAATCTCCTGCTGATCACTCACATTTGATTTCATTTATGAATCATCACACCCTCAGGTAATGCCACAAGGGAAGAAAAACATGTACGCATGTAAAAAAAAATCTGCCACTGCTGGTTTGGGAAAGGTTTCCCGAGTGTTCAGTTGCTTAGCAACGTGATTAAAATAGCTGCAAGTTAACGACGCTGATGTTTTTTCTCAGACTCGTTAAAGCTGACCTATCCTGTTTTTCCTCGTTTCCCGTCATATATGACCAAAGATTCAGAGCTTCAGGCTGCTCGAAACACTTTCACACAGTTTTTTCTACTCATGTGACATGCTGACATCAGCTCATCACAGATTTCCATATAAGGTCCTTCGCAACATACCGTACAACTCACTAACAGTGGTTGTTGCCCTTCTGCAGGCCTCCAGAAGCTAGCCAATCAGAAGACCGTGGGGCTTTAGAGAGGGTTAAGCTGTGATCCTACATTACAATTTGCCCAGGCAATGAAATACTTTTTTTAAATAAAAATTATGATAATGAGCCATTTCCAAAAGTTAATTTGGACTTTATTTTCAAGCTATTCTCTAGACAATGTGTGAAAACTCATAAATTGTATATATAACCAACTGCTGGGAGACTTACAGTTGCAGGGAACCAAAGTACGTCACAACACGTCACCATTTACAGATCTATTAAAAAAACAAATGCAATTCAGCTTCCTTCTTACCTTAAAAACACCCATAATTTCCTTAAAGAGGAGCTAAAACAGCTCGTTTCAGACAGGATGAACTGAAGGGCTGCACCACGGCCCAGTATCAGATAAAGAAGGATTATTTTGAACTGTGAATCATGCAAAGCTGCTCTGGTAGAGTCCAAGAATAAAATGACAGAACTGAAAAAGAGCAAATACTCACACCAAATTCAAAATAAATGAAATGGGATTTAATGACACTTTAAACAGTAAGGGGCCATTTGCATGTTAAAGATTAAAAAGTCATTTTCTAACAATATGGAAATAAACCTGAAAACTGCATTAGACCTTCGGTTTCCATTAGCTTACCCTGCCTAACAGTGGATAATATGGAAATGTTCCCAGTGCTCTGCATGGACATTTGGTTTGTGACCAGAGTGAATGCAGATTATCTGCTACAGTGAGAAGTTTACCTTCCTAAGGAGGAGAAAAGGTTATAAAACCTTATTTTGGGTCAAAAATCACCAAACCTTTAAGAGTTTTATCAGCTCTAACTTGTGATTCTCTGCATCCAGTGAAATTAAAGTTAACTTAATGTAATGCTTCAATGTAACTGCCTGGAGGCGTTGCCAAGATGGCTGCTGAGTGCTGACATGCGCTCCTAGAAGCCCTTTGGAGGGTTTTTTCCCCCTGTGTGTATCACTGCTGTCAGCAGTACAAACAAACCGAAGCTGCACCGCCCCTCCACACCTGCAGGGGGCTCCACTACTCCTTACCTTGTGAACACTCTTGGGGTTCTCCAACCAGGCGTAGTACATCTCCTCCACGTAGTTGGAGCTCGTCCCGTTTAGGAACGGCTCTGAGGCCACCGGTGCCGTGTAGCACCTGATTGGCTGAAACGTCCTTGTGCCACCCGTGGAGGTGACTGTGAGTGGCCGCTGTTGGCCGACAGTCTGAGCCGCCTGTGAGGCGGTGAGCGGACGCAACCGCGCCGCACAAGTCCTTAAACGATGCATGAGCAGTCCTTAAAGTATCACACACGTGACGGTGGCGGTCGGTCCGACGGTCCGGACGTCCTCGACCTCAGAACGAATGCAGGAAACAAAAGCTGGTCAGTCCCAGGACAGGAAGGAGTCAGACGTCCACGTCAGTCCACTGAGAGGGGAAGAGACAGAATGTTAACCACAGGTCTTCAGCCCACATTTATTTATATCTTATGACATTAAAACTTCCTGTTTGCTGTGATGTGACTCACAACAAATAATTTTGTCCACAGTGAAAGGCAGCGTTACTTCCCTGCAGTTTAAAGCTGAAACTGCTCGGCTGCTGCTTTATTTTATCATTACTGTTTTATTGTTTTGTGCTTCCTGTCAGGTTTTTGTCCAATGAGCTGCTGTCAGTAAAAATACTACGTGTTCATTTTGTCTGAAAGTACTGACATCTGCGACTGAAGTACTCAGAATAAAACTTACAAACAGGACAATTCTCAGCCACGTTCTGCTTTTATCTGCTGTTTAACTGAGGTGATATCATCACAAAGTAAATCACAGTGGATCTAAAATTGTGAATTTTATCATTTTACAGACTCATCTCGAGCAGTTAGACTCCTGCTTAGACATGAAGTTATTTCACCTCCTTATAAGTGATGAAAGCTATGCCTAGCAGGACTGGATGAGGGTTCAAGTCTGATTCTGGATTCTGATTTGTTGCCTGAGGTCTGAGAACCAGCCAAACATGACAAAGGAAGTCCAACAATTGTATGTATACAATTGTATTGGATATATGTATGTCAGGCTAAATGGTCACGGCAGTTTTCCACTCAGTAAGTCAGCCGAGCCTTCCTCAACGGCTCAGAGTGTGTTTACATAAGAGTTACAAAGAGTTTCGTATTCATCACATGAAGAACAAACTGTCTCTGACTGAGGCCATGTCTCTGATCCACGTCAGTCTGAAAACATCGTCTGATATCGACATTTACTGATTCCAAGGCCGATATTTGTGACTGTAACTGTTCAAAGATGCTGTGATGAAGAGCTGAAATAATTTAGAAATGGGTCTCTAATGTTGGTCTGCACAAAAGAGGGGGGAAAAAAACACCTACAGAAACAAAAAGTAAAAATCAGTGCATCCCAAACTTTGTTTCCGTGCAGCAGCAGTCGCCAGTCTACGCCTTGGTAGCGTCTGTCTCTGATCCATCATTCCCCCATCAAATGACGGCACTTCTCCCCAAGAAAACAAAAGCAGTTTTTCCACCCAAAAAACCTGGAACTTTTTCCCCGGAGAGCGAAAAGGTTTTCATATCAGAGTATTCATATCAGTCCACAGACCTGCTGTTTTTTCATGCAGGACTTCAGAGAAACTTTCTTCTGTGCACTCTGTTTATAAAAACTACCAGGTTACATCTCATCTGTCTCCACGTAAATCCTGTCAAACAATCAGAAAATAAATTTTCCTTCTCTGATTCACTTTTTCTCTCATTTGATGTATTTTCTAATGTTTTAATGCTGCTGTATTTTGGAAATTCTGTGCAGCACTGGGTAACTCTGCTTTAGAAACATGCCACAGAAATAAAGATTAGTATTTTTATTCATAATAAAAAGACAAATGCACAGCCTCATCGATCCATTTCTGACTTTTAGCTTTCATCTCTTTCCTGTTTGTTCTCTGGATGAAGCAGGTTCAACATATCCAGGATATCTTTCCCATATCTGGCTTCACTTATCCTAACATCATCAATCACACTAAGAGGCCACATGAAGGGTATATCAATCTAGTTACAAGCAGGTTCACATTAAAGAGGCAGAGTCTGCAGGATTGGACCAATCAGAAAAATGGACAGGTGTACTGGCAGCAGAGTGTGAGTGTGTGTGAGTGTGTTTGAGCCGGTTAAACTGGAAAAGAGCTGCTGTATTAATAAAGTTTATGTGAAGCAGAAGGAAAGCTGGTTAAACAACGACTGTGAGTGAACAGACGTCTCAGTGTGACAGCTCTGTGACTAAAACACAGGAGGATCTGATGGATTAACGCTGTTATTCCATTAAATGAAAGTTTAGAGTGTGTGAGACAGTTTGTTTCAGGCGCTCTGAGAGGAAAGAAGAAATATACAAACTGAACTCAAACTAAATATTAGTCTGCTTATATATTTGATTGAAGGTCAACGAGCACAGACACGTGACCTGTTTCAGGGTCACATATTCAAGATTATAAAAAAAGTAAAATTGCAGCCAACAGGAAAAAACTCAGGATAAAGTTTCTCCTAAGAAACTTTATTTCATACTGATGCTCATCAAACAAGAAACACCTTCAGACCCTCTGACTATCTAGGATCTTCTAGGAACAGTGACGCTTTTTTCCAGAGATGTGATTGGTCAGTAGGCGGTGAATGTTGGCTGTTGGTCTCTTATCTCTAACAAAACCTGCCCCAGAGCAAAGTACCTAACCTAGTATAGGTGCTCCCGTCACAAAACAGCCCTGAAAGAAGTCCTGCAGGCAGGTTCACCCCAAACCCTCCTGATGGCTCCTGCTGACAGCCAGAACCATCAGGAGGGTTAATTTAACATCAGCTACAGATGGCTGGGTCTCGTTCTGCATTTTATCATGCAGAAAGCATGGCCAGAGTACCTGCAGGGTCAGCAGGGTCTGTCCTGCTCAAAATGGGGGGAAGAGAATAAATGAAAGCACTATATCATCCAGCAAAGAGCCTGCATTTCCTGATTTTTCTGATCTAAACAAAAATGCATTTTCTGCCTGAACAAATTAAACGTCACTTTAAAACAAACTAATCCAAAAATATTTGTATCATAAACCTGCTGTTTTTTCTTTAGGGGAAGACCAAACTCTTTTTATTTGGTCACGTGACATACCAGAAGTGTTTTCTGTATCGATGGGAATCGAGAACCGGTTCCAAATTGTCCTCCAATCGTATCAATTCCTTTAATCAGTGCTGGCATGTTTTTTTTTTCTGACAGTTCAAATTGCAAAACCGTGCCCTGTAACCCATGCTCCGTTTCTGTTCTTACACCGGCTGCACTGATGCTGGAAACCTGCACGGGACTGGGACAGGAATCAATACAGAACAGGAGAGTTACACTGGATGTTTTTATATCTCTGAACCGGTGCCACAACACCGTGGTGACTCTGAAAACAGAATGAAGTGTGAAAATCCTGCTTCTTTGTACAGAGAACAGAAAGTAAACGCCTTCCCAGACTCCAGTCCCAGAACCTGTCCTGGACCCCCCTCGGCTTCCTCTGGGCCTCTCAGCGGGACTTTCTGCTCTGTTTTGACCTTGTTGGGGCTCCACTCCCTGCCTACTCTGCTTCCCCTCTGCACTGCCTGGACCCGCCCACAATCTGCCTACCGCGCCTCCTGATTGGCCGGCTGTGAGAAGTCCAAAGTTGTCTATTGGCCCACGCGCACAGTCAGTCACTTTGTCCTTTCACGAGTCATGAGTTCCCGAAAATGCCTGCCCATGTTACCCACACACTGTAAAATCATCTCCCCTGAGGTTTTGATGGTCAAACGCTGTTCAATGGTCGCCCCACAGAGCGGGTGATCACTGCCCATACAGGCTACAGACTTAGCTTCAGCGCCAACGCTTCAGATTATGCAATTAGCTGATTAGCTTCATAGAAACGCTCCTACTTTCTATTAACCGCTGTTAGCACGTTTGGCTAGCGGTGCTAATTATGTTTAAATGGGTGTTTGTGTTCAGGAGGAGACTTTTTTTCAGCTTACAGCGCCTTTTAGCAGGCGACCTCGCTGTAACGGCTTCTTTAAACGGCTGTGCCAGCTAGCACGCGGCTAGCAGGCTAACAGCGCTGCTTCACATTCCTCCAGACGGTTTTTATTTTCTCCAAACCAGAACCCGAATCCGCCCGAGAGTGAGTCCCCGGGGTCTCCGCCCACACCTCAGCATCCCAGCGCTCCCAAAGTCCCGAGTACTGACCTCCAGAAACGGTGCAGCGGGTCCCTCTCGGCCGTTATCCCGGATGCCCTTCGCTTCTCCCGGTAAAATGATGACAGCTCGATGCGACGAGCATGGGAGCGGGGCCCGAATGACGTCATGACGCATGGCGAAAGGGGCGTGGTCCCACTATAGAAAAATGACAAACCCAAATAACCGCTTAGAAATAAATAAATTAACTGAAAAATTACATGTTTTAAAAGTCAATCAGGGGTCAAATCTAAAAATTTTATTTTGAAATACATCCACAGAAGTTAGAAACTGAAAATTATGTAATAATAATAATAATGCTAACAATAAACTTAACCCTAAACTAACTAAAAAAAAGAAAAAGAAAGAATTCAATTTATTTTAAACCCCTACTCCCCCAAAACCCTTTGAATATACAGTCATGGTAAAAAAAAAAAAGTACACCCTCTTTCAGTTCTACTGTTTTATTATCAGGACATAAAAAAATAATCAGGTCCTTAGCAGCTATACTTTGGTATACAGAGGAGTTCATGGTGGACTCAGTGACTACAGGGAACCCAGGTCCTGTGGCTGCAGAACAAACCCAAATCATCAGCCGTGGAGACAGTTGGTATGAGGTCTTTGTGCTGATTTGCTGTGTTTGGTTTTCTCCAAATGTGCTGCTGTGCATTATGGACAAACATCTCCACTTTGGTCTCATCTGTCCAAAGGACATTGTTCCAGAGGTCTTGTTATTTGTTCAGATGCAGCTTTGCAGACCTAAGCTGTGCTGCCATGTTCTTTTTAGAGAGAAGAAGCTTTCTCCTGGAAACCCTTCCAAACAAGTCATACTTGTTCAGTCTATTTCTAATTGTGCTGTCATGAACTTTAACCTTTAACCTGCTAACTGAGGCCTGCAGAGTCTGAGATGGAGCTCTTGGGTTTGTTGCAGTTTCTCTGAGCGTTGCACGGTCTCATCTTGGGGTGAATTTGCTGGGACGTCCACTCCTGGAAGATCAGCAGCTGTCTTGAATGTTTTCTACTTGTGAATAATCTTTCTCTCTGCAGAATGATGGACTTCAGATTTTTGGAAATGACCTTATAACCCTTCTTAGACTGATGGGCAGCAACAGTTGCTTCTCTAAGTTCATTGCTGATGTCTTTCCTCCTCGGCATTGTGTTAACACACATCTGAACAATGAAGACCAGCAAACTGACAAAAACTTCTGCTTTCATAGAGGTGCTCACACTGCTGATGATCAGTTAATCAAGTGCATTGATCACCAGCACCTGGCTGCTAATGACCCTATTAGCTCCTATGGAAGCAGTGAGGGTGCACTTAGTTTTTCACACACTGTGTCTGCATTTAGTTTTGTTAAATAAATAATGACACGGTGTAATAGGTCATGTGTTGTTGTTCATCTGAGGATGTATTTAAGTAATTTTGAGACTGACTATAGATTGTTTTTCATTATGTCCTGACAGATAAAACCTTAGAACTGAAAGAGGGTGCACTTTCTTTTGACCATGACTGCACATGGACAAACTGAGCAGGTGGACAATCTCCCAGAAACTCAGTGTTTTCCTCTGAAGAAGCCTCGGTGCTCAGACTGTAGCACCTCCTTGTTTTCAACACACACTTTTAACAGAGAAACTGGAGCATGCAGACCAAAGCACAACATATTTAAGCTGATAGATACAGGAGTCATACAGACACCAACGACCCAACACGTCTCGTCATGCAACTGGAACATGAATCTTTTGTTTCAGTTTTTCCTCATCCTCGGGGGGGGGGGGCTAATACTTGTGAGCATGCATGTAATGTACCCCCCTCCATGGTGCAGGTAGTGTCCTGTGTCGGGTCATGGAGCTCATCACAGTTAGCAGTTTTCTACCTGGGTAGCCAAACGAAGTCCAGCTGTGAGTCAAATATGGCTCCAAACCCTCACCGTGGACTTAAAACACAAAACACTCAAACTCACGAACGCTGCTCTGAGCTCTGAGCTCAACTCAACCGTCTGCGGGCCACATTCAGGTCACATCAATCCAAGACACTATGTTTTCAGGTGTGGTGTTAAGTTTAGTTAAATTTGGCTATAAAAACATTCTCCCCCCGTACAGTTGTTATGAAGGGGGACCAAACAGACATTTTAACATGGGAGTCTATGCTGGAGCCTCTGGTGGACGTTAGAGGAACTGCATCTTCATGTTTTTAGCCCCGGAGGTTCATGGTATTTTTTCATGGATGGAAAGACAAATATCGAGTCGGGCAGTTGGCCAATCACAGAGGCAAATTCAATGAGGAGTGATTTGTTTTTGTTGTTTTGGGGATTTTTACAGAAGAAGATGGCGCCTTCCATTCAGAGCTCTGACTGGTTGGTTGGGAAACATCTGTCAGTGATTTGTTGATGACATGTGAGCAGCTGAAAGGTTTCTACCTGAAACAGCTTCCTGTCCTGTTTGCTGGCTGAAACGTGTCCGTGTGTTTGTCGTTAGTTTGGTGTGCCTCACCGTCATTCCGTCACAGCACCATGGTGGGTATGTGATGAACCAGCGACGCTGGGTGCGGCACGGCGGTCAGCTGTGGCGGATGAGAGGGAGGAGGTGAGTGCGCCGAGTGCACGCCTCCTCCTCCTCCCACCACCACCACGCCTCCTCCTGGGGCCGTGGTGTCCCCCGTGGGTCGGTGCCTAGCGCTCTTCTGGTGTGCGCGCAGGCCGGCCAGCTGCGAGTACGCCGACTGGCAGACGTGGCACTTGTAGGGGCGCTCGCCAGTGTGCAGCCGGACGTGGTTCCTCAGCGTGGACGACTGGCTGAAACGGCGGTTGCAGAAGCGGCAGACGAACGGCTTGTCCAGCGTGTGGATGCGCATGTGGGAGCGCAGGTTGCTGCGGGAGTTGAAGCCACGGTGGCAGATGACGCATCGCATACGGCCCAGACTGGTGGAAGAGGAGGAGGATGAGGAGGAGGAGGTGGAGCCTTCACAGGTGTGGAAATCATCTGAAAAGAAGAAGAAGAAAGGTTTCAGACTGAATGCGGAGACGACCACCTCCCCTGTGGAGAGGAACACGTGATCTTTGCTGGGACTTCAGTTCATTGGCTGTCTGAAACAACCTGCTTTAGCTCCTGTCTCTTTAAGACTTCCCCTCCCTAAAACCTGACTTTCATCTGATTGGCTAACTTCAGGAAACCTGCTGAGGGGCAGCACCCAGTGCCTGTGAGCTGTGTGGAAAGACAGTTGAGCAGCTCAACCATTATTATTACTATTATTATATTTATTGTTGTATTACAATTTTTAAATAACTTTTTCATATATATTTTGATCAGTAATAATACTAATTTACTTTTACTATTATAACAGTAGAAAAACAATAACAATAAATAATTAATAATAATAATAATAAATAAACAGCCGATGCCCTCAAAGTTTGATAGATTAATGTTGATTCAGATGAATGCAACACAAGCTTTTGTATCTGGGTTTTTCTTCTTTATGGATGAATTCACTGATCAATAATCAATAATAGTTACCGCTCTTGGTCTTCTTGCTCTGTTCATCCTCTCCTCCGGGAATTCCAGGGATTCCCAGGAAGGTGTTGTGGGAGTTTCCGTACCAGACGAGCAGCTCCTGGTCCGGAGGGATCGTCTGAGGAGAAAAAATAAATAAGACGAAGGAGAATAATTATTTGAATTTTATCAATTTCTGATTTATTGTTGAGCTTTATTTGTTGTCTGTACCAATATTACTTCTTTTAATTTAACTTAATTATTATCACAGTATTATTGGTTTGATTTAAACGATTTTATCCCGTCTTTTATTCTTTCTTTCAAATCAGTATCGTCATAAATACTGAAACATTTTCAGAGTTTTTGTTTTTCTGTAGTTTAGTTAAAATTCAGGTTCGTGTGTTTAATATTTATTTTCATGCTGCTTTGTTGAACGTATTCATCATAAATACGAGTATTTGAAAAATTCATGAGAGAGAGAACAGCATCACAAATTTTGGACTTAATATTAGCAGAAACTTTCTCTTTCTAATAAAGTTAATCTATTTGGTCCATGGTGTCATACCTGGGGAATATCACCCTGAAGCTGGATGAAAAAGTGTTAACCTGAGCTCCTCAGAGTCCAGACTCACGGAGCCACAGCAGCAGATATTTACCTGAAACACCTGAAGGACCGAGCTCCACCAGTTTAACACATGATGGAGCTTAAAAATGGACCCTCGGAGAACGAGGACAGAAAAACGTGTGCAAACAGCCCGACCTTCATCCCTGAAAGGATCTTTTAGAAAACTGATGACAGCAGGGGGCTGAAATGTTCCATATTTCCTGTTAAGAAGTGGATCTTTAACCTGGAATTTTTCAGTGAGATCAGAGGTGAGATGAGAAGTTTTTTTTAAATTTGATGAAGTGAGATGGAATAACTCCGACCCTCTTCAGTCCCAGTGTGACCTCCTCTTCAATCAGTTTATCGTCCAAAAGAAATTCCTCAACAATCAGCGCATGTAAAACCTTTAAAAAATGTTTTATTTGCCAAAAACGTGTTTTACTCTGATGATGCACAACCTGCAAAATTATTATTTCTCAAAACGATAATAAACACGATTTCTATCATTCTTCCACATGTTCTTTAGTGATTACTGTTCCCAAAAAATATCTGTATGAAATTTATAACTACAGTGCTTTCACTGTAAATCTGATTGATCTTTAATGTTGTTTATTGTGTGTTTTGTCTCCATTTTGACAAATGCGTTAGAGACTTTCACAAAAAGAACTATTCCACAGTTATTTATGATGTTATGTGTGTATGATAAAATGAGCCATATAACATCCGTATGATTAAAACAGATCAGAGAGATGTAAACTCCGAGCTCTCAGCCCCACACGACTCGTGTTTACTTTTTTCTTTTTGAAACGCTGCAGAGTTTTGGACAAATATCTGAACGTGTGGCGTCTCCTGTTCCTGAACAGATATTAAAATATATTCAGGCTGTTTTTTCCCTTCATTTTCATACTGTGATATTTGTTTTTATTCAGCTCTGCAGAACGCAGCATGTGTTTGTATGATCATTATTTAATGAGCAAATTAAAAGCAAAACACAAAAGGAGGAGGAAGATAATCTTCAGATTAATCAGTAATAAAAGTTATTAATTAGCTGGATGGAGTTAAAGGTCTTGGTCCGTTTTGCTTCCATAACACGTTCCTACACATGAAGGTGTTTTTCACCTTCTCCATCTGACATTAGTGCAGGTTAGTGCGTGTTTCCTGAGTTAATATTTGCATGCTTTAACCTAACATTTCAGAGAACTTGTAACCGTGAAAATAATTGTCTTCATGCTGGGGGGGTTCATGGTGATATGATGTGAGTATTTTTACTGTGACGTTTCAGTACTTTTACTGCAGTAAATAAAACCTTTAAAGTCCTTCATCGTCCTGCCAGCAGAGGGCACCACACACCTGAGCTCAGTTTACTGCAGACTGCAGCAGAGGATGAACTCAGGTAACTGATTACTTTTTACTGAAGTTAGTACTCATGACGTGACGGTAACCAGATGAGTCTGAAAGATCTGAGGGACATCATGTGAACCACACAGGTCATCCTCAGGTAAGGGTACACCTGTGTTTATGGTTGTTGTCTCCTGATTCAGCCTCATGAGCACCAAGGGTTTCCTGTCTGAACCTCTCAGGTGTGAGCAGAGAGCCTCCAGGTCCATTGTTGGTGGTGTCAGTGGTTGGTTTGGTTGCAGAAGTTTCCATTTTTAGTTGCAGGTGTTGTCATAGTTTTTGTGGGGTTTTTTGTTTTTCTGGGGGGGTTTTTGGCAGAAGTTGCTGTGTTTGGTTTCCGGTGTTGCTGTAGATGTAACCGTTGCTGTGTTTGGTTCAGTGACTTCCTCCTCAGAACACATTTTCTTATGTGAAAGTCTTTCAGCTGCTGTTGTTGCCATTTTTAGTTGCAGAGGTTGCTGTAGTTTGAGGGACTGATGTATAATTGGAGTCCTGTATGAACCTGTTGTTGGTTTAGAGGCAGAAGTTGCCATGTTGGGTTGTTGCTGCCTTTTCTGAGCTGTGAGTTTGTAATTAGATTCATGAATCCAAAATAGAAAAATAAATGAAAGCAGCTGAATGAATCCAAACTCGAGTACTGGACTAAAAGTCATTTATTATTTTACTGAGTTTAGTTTAAGCTCTTCAGAGTTTTATTGGGGTCAGTAAACAGCTTCGTGACTCTGTCCAGTGTTTCTGGATAACTTTTTAAGGGCTTTTTTAAAATGATTATTTTATTTAAAAATACTGAATATTTGATATATGATTTTCTATAAGAAAATGTCAAAAACTTGTCTGTGCTTTTTGTTTTTCTTTGTGTTTCAGTAAAATTCTAATTAATGTCGATTATAGATGAAGTTTAAGAGGAGACAATTTAATGACACATCTGCACAGGGAAACTGGCGGGAAGTGCTGGATGTAGAATCATTTTCGGTTTCCTTACTGAAACATGTGAATCATCCTTTATCATCCTTTTTTATCGTTTATCATGGAACATGTGATAAAAGGGAATTTGAATCAAACAAATCCTAAAAGTTTCTGAGCAGACAGATGGATGTTTAAGGAAGAGATTAAAAAGCCGTCTTTGAACCACCGCGATGCCACCAATAAATACAGGTGTACGTTTACCTGAGGATGACCTGCGTGGGTCACATGATGTCGGTCACATCAGATTTATGGTGGATACCTGAGAAGCTTGTGTGCATCGTGCATGTTCAGATCTGACAGCCGTGAGGCATTCACTGACCTCCACTGCCTTGTAGAAGATGCTGCTGCCGATCTGGACCACCTCGAGGTTCTGCTCCTGCTCGTTCCTCGCACACTTGATGTACGTCATCCAGCTCCTCTGGTCCTCCTGACTCGCATCGATAAAATACCTGACCGTGCCGTCCTCATTAAACACCTGAGGAGGAAGACAGAAAGAAGAAAACAAACATCATTTCCAGCTAAAGGGTTCAATTATTCAGACGTTACTTTAGTTTGTTTAGTGGGTCATTATTTATGTAGCTTTTTAACATGTTAACCAGTTAAAGTATGGCAGTACTGTATATCAGAAAGTTACTGTCTCAGTTAACAGTTAGCTAGCATGCTAAAAATCACCCAACTAATCAGTCGGTTTAGGTAGCTTGGTAGCATGCTAAGAATCAGCATGCTAGTTTGTTAGCTAGAAAGCGAGCATCTACCACCTATTTTATTAGCAGTTAGTTGTTTAGTTAGCTCATCTCGAGACTTCAAAATGAAACTTCAGAAACCAGCGGATGATGTCACTGTAGCTCCGCCCATCTTTTTTACTATCTGTGGTCAAAACTGAATCTTTTTTGATAGTTAGCCAAGGAGCATTAAGTGAGCAGTTTATTCAGAAAGCAGGCAGATGTTTAACACTGACATTTAGCTAGCCAGTGAACTGACTGACTAGTTGGATGGTTAGCAGTGAGTCCGTTTTTGCTCTTATATTTAGTGAGCCAGCATGCTAACGTCGGTCAGAAAGACGGTAAGTTACTGCTGTTAAAGTGGACCTGCTCTTCTTTTCCTTAATTTCTGTCTCATATATTTGATCCAACTTTATTTATAAAGCACATTTAAACACAACAGAGTTTATCTATTTATCCAGTTTAAAATCACCATTAACACCACCACCACTGGGTCTAAATATGATGACCTCAGCTTTACTCTCACTGAAGTTTCAAAATTTTAAGGTCATCCAGGCTTCGATGTTCCTGAAACACTCTAACATCTTTTTTAAGAAGCTACCATCATTCCTTTTAACTCTTTCCCCCTTTGACGCCTACTAGGAGTCACCCATATACAGCTTACTGGGGCTACCCTTGGAAAAACCCAGAACCTATTCTAATGGTCGTCAAACCACGTCTTTGTTGATATACATCGAGGTGTAAAACTCATCATTAAGGGTACAGGGGAGGTCATCAAATGTTGTCTTATGGGGGAAAGAGTTAAGGGGCAGGTAAATTTGGGAATCATCAGCATAGAAGCGGTGAGATGCTGCATCTTTTCAGAGTGGGTCTGAGGGGGAGTGAGTAAAGGCAAGAAAGAAGTGGTCCTAGAATCAGACCTTGGGGAACTCCACATGGGAGCAACACTGAGGGTGAAGAGCCACCGAAAATGGCCCTCAAAGTGACCTAAACCGCTCTAAACCTTTAACCCGCCTCACAGTGCTCAGGGCGAGCGGTGAGGATACCACGGTCATGTGTGATGTTAGTGTCACATGTTCAGATTTAATGCAGCCAAAATTTAAAACAATGAGGTAAACACTACGACCTGACGTCGGTTTGTCACACATTTCTTTATGTGGTCGCCTGCTACAGACAGTTCACCTCATGAAATATGGGTGCTGCCCCTCAGCAGGCTTCCAGAAGCTGAACAATCAGAATAAAGTGGGCTTTTCGGGACGGGTGCCTTAAAGAGACAAGAGCTCAAACGGCTGGTTTCAGACCGAGGATGAACTGGAGGCCCAGGATCAGATAAAGAAGGATTATTTTGAACTGTGAATCATACAAAGCTGCTCTGGCAGAGTCCAAGAATAAAAACACACAGAGCAGGAGCCACCTCACCTCCCACATGAGGTTGTTGTTCTTGTACAGGTCGATGTGTTCAGGTGAGACGAGGCGTCCGGTGAAAGGACCCATCTCTGTCCCTGCTTTGATCCAGGTTTTAGAGAAAATACCCAGACCTTCTCCTGGGAGGACACAAGACAGGAAACAGAGACACAGTGATCACCTCCATCATATCTGTTATTGATTAAATGTTTGTCTTTACAGCCATGAGGCCAAACAGGAAACAGAAGCAATCAGAGCATCAAAAACAAACAAACAAACAAACAACCCCCCCCCCAAACAAAAACAAAAACAAAAACAAAAACAAAAACAAAATAAAACAAAACCCAAAGAGAATCCAGGTGCAGGTTTACAGGTGAGTTTACCTGGGACTGAACTCTGAGCGATGATCACCTCGCTGGGTAAAACCAGACTGGACAGCTTCTGCACCTCTGAACACAAACACAGCATGCAGACATGTGAACATGCGTCACACATGCGTCACACATCCCCAATAAAACAATAGAAAAAAAACAAAAAACGTCAATTTAACTCCACTAAAGTTTTTGCACATTTGAAACTCATAAATGCTCAGAGCGGCACTTCTGTGCGGGTTTAATCAGTGATGCGCTGAAAAGATGAATTAAGGCAGCATGAAGCTGACCGTGCAAACAGAAACGGGTTAAATGTTTTTCCTCCTTCATTGTCCCCCCG
This sequence comes from Paratilapia polleni, assembly GCA_015106735.1. Lineage (NCBI taxonomy): Eukaryota > Metazoa > Chordata > Actinopteri > Cichliformes > Cichlidae > Paratilapia > Paratilapia polleni. The sequence continues at coordinate 38,487 of VUQI01011087.1, forward strand.
CTCCCCGGTGAGCGCACGGAGGGAATCCAGATTCAAAGTCCAGAGTGGAGATTTTACAGGAGAGAAAAAAGAAAGAGAGGAATGAAAGTAAAATATGAGGCTGAGTTAAAAAGACTCTGCGCTCCTTTATGTCGCAGCCTGTTTCACGCTTCAGTCCGAGCGTGAAACGCTTCGTGACGTTAATCAGAACAGAGATTTCAACGGAGACAAACGCGCTGCCGGATTATCCGAGTTAGAAAAGAAGAAACCTGATGCGCTCCGTGAAGCGGCGGGTTCCGTTCACACGACAGGAAAACCGGGATCTGGAATTCCTGTGGCGGAAATAAAGCAGAAATCACTGCAGGAATGAAACGGGACAATCCCGACACCGGATTCCAACTCCGACGGCTCCTCTCAAATTATTCCCAACGAATTTGACCGAAAACGGAAACGAATTTCACAAGAAAACGACGTTAAAAATAAAAAGAAACGAGCGCGTGAGAGAAAACGGCCGCGGCTCGAGCTGCAGCAGAAATGACAGAAATGATCGATTATTGATCAGCAGCGCGTTCAGGAATCTGTAGGAATGAATCAGCAGCTGGTTAATCAATCAGTTCATTTGTTAATTAATAAGTTTTTATGGTTTTACTGTTTCGGCCGCGGCGCGTGGACTCAGACGGTCTGATCGCTTATTGATCAGGCTGATTGGTGCAGTAATCACCAAACAATAATTCATATTTTAATTAATATTCAAACAGAAAAAAACATTTATTTTACACATTAAATTCGACCGTTTTTCTCTCTTATTAAAAGACTTTGACGCGTTTTTCGTTTCAGGGTCCAAAATTGAATTTTAGGACACTTTTTTTTTTTTTTTTAATCTCAAAAAAAAAAAAAAAAAAAAAGTCAAGCAAGGAAAGAGTCCATCTTGAG
>VUQI01011091.1:0-10954 GCA_015106735.1 Paratilapia polleni
AAAGAATAAAAAATTTAAATTTTTTTTTTTTTTTTTTTTTTTTTTTTAATGGTTTCCCAAGTCAAAGGAACAAAAACAAAAACAATGAATTAAAAAGCATTCCAACTCATACACATGAAAAAGTACTTGCATTTTTACCCAAAAGATCCTTTTTTGTTGTTCTCCAAAACATACGGTTAGGGTTAGGGTCATCACCAATGATGACTCAGACCTCACAGGGTTAAGAAATAGTAAGACATTAAAGTTTGTCAGCTTGTACCTGCAGTGTATCAAACAGCTAAAAGTCACAATTAGAGCAGTGACCCCTCTCCTTGACACACACCGTCTCAAGCAATCATGTATATGTAAAGATGTGCACAGTGCCTGTGTGCGTGTGCAGTGTGGCTTATTCCTGCACATGGGAGCCATATAAAAAGTAATACATTCACTGCCCTCCCACCCTTGTCACCTTTTACCGCATGTTATTTATGGCCGCATAGAAACTCTGCAGCTACATTATACTTATTTACACTCAGTATACCAGTACTTTGAGAAAAGAAGCCATGAATAAAAGGCAGGCACACACACTCACGCACTTCTGAAAGGCACAGGAGAGTGCTGTAAAAAAGGAGAGCAGGGGAAACATAACACACTTGTGCTCTCATTCCCATTTGCCCTCAGGTCTTGTGAATGTAAGGAATTCACAGCGAGGGGTGGAGGGAAAAAAAGCTGTTTGCTAGTGCTGCGTCTGCTGTTGTGCAGATGGGGAGATGTGTGATACACTTTCAGTCGCACACACACACACACACACACACACACACGTGCAGCTGGCAGGAGGCTTTTGAACCAAACACATTTTTACGCAGATACACACTTGATTGCAAGTGCGCAAACACAGACAAAACTAAAAATAAGTGTGTGCAAATATGCAGAAGCACACACACACACACACACACACACACACACACACATGCAGCAGGAGACCTTTCAAGTTACCAGCTTCTCATCATCTGGTTTCATCTAGCATGTTCTAACACAAACTGAGCGCTGTCGGGCAAAATGTTAGTCAGGTCACGTTTTCAAACTTTATTTAAAAGTCATGATTTTAATCCTAATCCTGCAAGCAATCATTTGGAAAGTTTGGGTATGGCAATGATAACGTCCTCTTGTCTTCTGTCTAAAGTTGTCATTTTCATTGAAAATATACTTCCCCTGTGATTTTGTCAAACCAAAGTTGGTTTTGTGAGTGTTTGTGTTGGGGGCGACTCAAAGACAGGGCTTGAATACCAACCAAGTACAGGGAACATGGCTGATTCTCAGAGCTGGTTTACCAGCTAGGCAAAGCAGGAAACTATCCAGTGGTTCCACCACACAGGCCCAAAAAGCTATTATTTAGACTCACAAAATTTGATTAACTGTAAATTTGTTAAAAAAAAAAAAAATTTTTAAATTACAAGAAGAAAACCAGCTCTGCCAGATCCTCTATTTTCTGGCTCTGGATTAGTGTAGGGCTGTCCTGAGTGCCAATTTTTGGGCTTTAGTGATAATCAACAGTAAGTAATCAAAGCTTCATCCGGCGTGACGGGTGGGGACCAAAAAATGACTTGTCTTATTTTATAAATGCTACAAAATCATCATATACATGAGATAAAGACCATGGCTGTACTAGAATTTTGGCTACATCTGTATGTACAATGGATGTAGCCAATGGGCAGCATTGTTGCCTCACAGGACAGCAAGAAGGTCCTGAGTTCGAATCCACCATCTGGCCAGGGCCTTTCTGAGTGGAGTTTGCATGTTTGCGTGGGTTCTCTGGCTTCCTCCCACAGTCCAAATGCAGTTAGTGGTTTGGTTAATTGGTAACTCTAAATTGGCCGAAGGTGTGAATGGTTGTCTGTCTCTCTGTGTTAGCCCTGTGACAGACTGGGTGTACCCTGCCTTTCGCCTTGTGGTAGCGGGGATAGGCTCCAGCCCCCACCTGTGACCCTGAATAGGATAAGTGGAAGAAATTGGATGGATGCATGTACAATGATGACTCAGGGAGACAGAAGCAACAGAAGGTCTTTTACGTTCTTCTCTCACACTGTCCACTGCTGCCCTTGGTACCTGCTCACCCAATGAACACACCATATTTAAGAATATGAGTACAGCACTAGTAGAGTAACCCTTTCATTTGTTGGAAACTTTGCTGACAAGTAATTATCACACAGAAAAACTAGAGACAGGTTGTTCAATTCAATTCAATTCAGTTTTATTTATATAGCGCCAAATCACAACAACAGTTGCCTCAAGGTGCTTTACATTGTAGGGTAAAGACCCTACAATATTAGCGCGAAAACCCCAACAATCAGACGACTCCCTATGAGCAAGCACTTAGCGACAGTGGGAAAGAAAAACTCCCTTTTAACAGGAAGAAACCCTCCGGCAGAACCAGGCTCACGGAGGGGCAGCCAATTGCCGGGACTGGTTGGGGGGTGAGTAGTTCCATCAAAGAATTACAATAAGGCAGCAACCAACAATTATTTTCAATAACAACACATCTAATAATTATGTTCTTTACTAATCAATGAATTTTTTCAGTGTCTAAGATCAAAAGATCATTTAAAAAAAAAAAGAAACAGATGTTCAATCTTTGATTCATAAGTCAGTATTTCAATGGTCCTTGTTTTGACTGAAAATCCAAATTTGCTATCACAGAAAACTGGAAAAAATAGCAAATATCCCCGTTTAAGAAGGTGATACCAGGGACCTTCTGGCATATTGCTTAAAAATGTAAAAATGGATGATTTATCAAAGCAATGACTGGTTGCTCAAGTGGTCATTTCATCTATTGAGCACCAACGGGTTTCTGAGTATCTGGGGAAATAATTAAAAAAAACGCTGTGTATAGTTGAGGTCATTAGTGGCCCCAAAGTTCAGTATTTGGAAAGCAAACTAATCACTTCTTGGGACACCCTTCCAGACATCTATTTTCTTAACTACTTATCCAACTAGAGTTGCAGAGGGACTGGAGCCTATCCCAGTTGACACTGGGTAAAATATGGGGTCCACCTGTAGACAGTAGAAAAGATGGGCGTAGCTTCCGAGTCTGAAAAGTAAAGCCAAAGTTTAAGTGCCTTAAACCTGCATTCTTTGCGATAGTGAAAACACTCATCTTGAGGCTTCAAAACAGGACTTCACAAATCATTGGGTGCCGTCATCTTTTATACTGTATGTGTGGCCACCCTGAACAGGTCGCCATTCTGTCACAGGGCAAACACACAGAGACATTTCTCAGGACTTGTACCCAATGGTGCATCAAAATAACATTTTGACCCTCATTAATTCTCTGCCAAATTCACTCACTGCATCAACACATCCTGGCTACTGAAGCCATGCCAAACATGTTCTCATCCAGGGGCATCACATATTGCTGTTTTGTCAAATGCCACCTGCACCTCAACATTTGTGCCTTGAGATAATAGGCCCGAGCCACAAAGTCCACATAAGGAAGTTAGGGGGTGTAGGTGGCATATGTTACATGCCTATCAGTCTCAAGACCATGTGTATGTCCTGTTTGGACCTTTGTGTTTCACATTTGGTTTTTTTTCCACATGCTGTTTAGGTTAATTTTGACTCGCTTCTTACTTTTGCTTTTACTTACTGGTGAGGTTTAGACACTTAAAAACACTTTGTTGGGATCAGGAAATGATTGTGGTTTAGGTTAAAGTGCATTGCTTCATACCAGTAGCCCTTGGAGTTGAAAAATGACAAGTTGGGAATGCCCCGTCTCACTAATGCCATAACCTGGTGCACCACACGTTGCTGCTGTAGGACACCAAAGGAGCATCCTATAATAACTTTTGTGGGTTCAATCACATTAAAGAAGTCATACACCCAGTTTCCCAGTTTGGATTCGGGAGACAGACATCCTCTCTACTTTTAAGATTAGGCTTAAAACTTTCCTTTTTGATAAAGTTTATAGTTAGGGCTGGATCAGATGACCCTGAACCATCCCTTAGTTACGCTGCAATAGGCCTAGGCTGCTGGGGCTTCCCATGATGCACTGAGCGTTTCTTCTTCACTCACCTCTTTTCACTCTCCATGTGTTTATACACCACTATTGCATTTAATCATTAGTAATTACTAAACTTTGCCTCTCTGTCTTGACTATTCCATGCTTCCTTTATGGGGAGTCACTATGAAGAAATGTAGCATAAGGAGTTGGTCATAAAATCTAACAATAAGACATTTAAATCCCACCAGCACCACGGAAGCACTTCTATAGCTGACCTCTGATATCCTTTTGGAGGGGGAGTGGAAGAGAGAAGATAATAACCCTACAGTGGTCAATAAAGTACGACAAAATCAGGTTTTTTGGGGAGTTTTTCCCCTCAAGTTCTTGCTGTACTTGTTTCCATGAGTGCTGGCTTGTGTTCACTGAACCCGAGTGTGGTGGAAAATTAAGTGAGAACACAAGCCTCTTTCACGGAACACCTTGGGAAGTTTACATTTCTTGCGTGTTTGTGTGTTTTTGCGACAAAGAGAGAGAGAGCTGTGTCTTCATGCATGTGTGGTGGTGGGTGAAGTTCTCAGTAGGCAGTTTGCAATAATATACACACACACTTTCACTTGGGTGAAAGGATGGAGCATGTTACCGTAATCTCATCTGGTTGACTTTATTCCACTAGTCTACTGACCTAGTGAAGATACAGAAATGCTAGCAGGAATAACAAGAAAATGATGTCTTTACTGAGACATTAGATATGCTAGCACTCAAAGATACACTGTGTGACTCCAGAAGTGATCAGCAGAACTCTTTCTCCTGAAATCAGTAAGGCTCAGAGAAATAAAACAAATGGAAACTCTGCTAAATGGTTTGCTGCTTTGTAATGTAATGTTTTGGCTCCAAATATTGCCTGTGGGTAGCAGCATGAGGCTAATTGAGCAGTTTAATGTGGACTGTCTTACATCACTGATGCTCTCTCTTTCTTACCCTGTGAAAACATTGTAAAACCACTTTTGATGATTTTCATGTCTTAACATGAAAGCAAGGATTACTTTTGTCTCTATGGACTGAGAAAAATACACAATGAGCGTTGCTATTCTGTCAAGCCTGACTGAAATTTCAGCTTGTTTTTGCTCAATAAGTAGTACTACAGTAGTATATATGCTGCCAAGGCAGAACACAGATTGACTGTTACAGGTGAGTAGTTCTTATTTGTGAGAAACGTGTGAAACAGCCCAGGGCAAAAACAACATGTGAAGGATGAGTCATACACATGCTAGCATTTCATTTTCAACAAATCAACATCAAAGGCATGGGTTCTTTGAAAGCTTCTTTCATACTTTCAGCAGCTTGTGCTGTTATCTTATTTCAATCTTTTCCCTTTGACTCCTCTGAACTAAGTGTTTTATGTGGTCTATATTAAAAAGAAAACCCGCCACTAGTCACATGCATGTTGTTAACCTTGAATTTGAGTGGGGTAATTGTTTCTTTGATAAATATTTCTATGACTTATTATCTCTGCTGATTTTCTCTCTATTGACAACTACAGAAAGAAAAAAAAATGCCTTACCTCTTGACCAGAAGACTTTTTTCATGAGAATGCCTGCCAGGAAATATTTCTAGTGTTTCATTTATATCTTAGTATTAAACCTACACTTTTTTTGGCCACTTGGTGTCAGTGGAAACTAAGCCAGATGGCAGTGCTGAGAAATTACGCCCATAAATAGGTGCCAAAAACTTAAATTCCTGAAATTACCACTTAAGGCTGGCTTCAAGGCTTAAGTGATAACAACTCATGCATATAAAATGTAAAATGTGGTTGAACCCACAAAGTTATTCATTATGCCCTGCAAAAGACTGGCGTCCTGTACAGGGTATACCCTGCCTCTTGACTTATGACAGTTGGAATAGGCTCCAGCCCCCCTGCAACCCTGAATTTGATAAGTAGTTAAGAAAATGGAAAATGGATGGAGGAATAGATGGATGGATGGATGGGTGGATAGTTATGCATTATTAGATGGATCCTGACACAGGCGGCTGTAACTGGACCTCTCGACAGTGTTTGCTGCCTATGGCTTGTTCATTTTCAACAAATCAACATCAAAGGCATGGGTTCAGCTTTGGTGCGTGAAAATTTGGTATTTATTCATGTAAGTATTTACTTAGCACCAGTGTGCAGGAATCAGTATCTGTTTTATACACCCATACATGGATGCAAGTTGCTTGCTAGCTTTAGCTATCAACTTAGCTCTCTACTCGCTCATTTAAATAACTCTGACTTCTGTCTCCAAAAATCACCAAATGTGATCGCCAAAATACTAAAATCGAGGCTTCAAGTCCACAAACCAATAGATGATGTCTCAGTGTTTGCATCCATCTTTGTATATGAAGTATAGGGGGGAAATACAGTAGCTACATGAGCAACTTAGGTCCCAGTCACACAGGACCAATCAGTGAACGCCTGGCAGCCACCAGTCACTTGCTGGCTGTCACTAAGTGAAATTGGTTGCAAAGAGGTATACGGTGCTGCACTGAAAACCTCCTTGCGATTACTTTGGTCACTAGCAGGTTGCAGGTTGCACTTGCCAACTGCTTGCCAAGTGGTAATGAAACTGTAAAAAGTGTGACGCAAACTGAAAACAGACACTGTTTGCCTTCAAAGTAAAAGCTGCTTCTTTTGAAATGTGTTGGTTGCAGCAGAAAGACACATTTTTTTCTTTGAAGGTGAACGTTCTCCTTCTCCGGTTTGTATTGTACTTTTTAAAGTTTTACAAGAAGGCTTTTGGTGCAACACCCTCTTTACGACAAACTTCACCTGGCGACAGCCAGTACCTCCCAGCAACCACTCGCCAACCAGTTAGGGAATAGACATTTTTTCCTAGTGACTGGAGGTTGCTAGGGGGTTGCCAGCTGGTCTCTAGGCCTGAATGACTCAGGCCTTAGTTGATATAACAGGACTTTTTAAAATATCAACTGAAAGGACATGTTGCTAATGAATGTAAGACCAATATTCACTGTCTTTTTATCGCCATTATTGGTCTCCACCGCTTCTAAATGCTCCTAAACTTTTAATAGCGAGTAGCTAACTTTATCTGTCTTTCTGCTATTTGGCATTGAATAAGTGCCGTACTGTGGTTTTCACTGGTCACAGCTGTGCCCAAAAACTACTGCAGTCAGAAAACCTAGACAATAAATGAAAGATGCTACTAAGTTATTTCGTAATGATGTGTATGATAAGTACCTCGGTTATTTGCTCCATGAGAGAACCATGAAAGACCGTCCAAAATCATTCTGCAATTGCTACATTGAATGACATCTACTGCCGTGTTTTTCAAGTGTCCAAATTCTGAGTCCACCTAATGGTTCTTTCAAAGATTCAACAAAATTCCAACAATCAGTGTCTGACATCTGAATTTACTGCACACTGCTGACTGAAAATGAACTGTCCATTATAGAGAGTAGTGGATAAGTGAATAAGAAGGGGTTTCACACACAGCCTGACACCTCTCTTGTGAAACTTTTCATCTTTTCATGTTGCACAAAAGCAAAAGGTGTCTTCAACTTGTGTGTATAATTATAAGTGCCATCAACATATTGAAATCCTGAAAACATGACTATTTTGTGACTGAACTTGAACCTCTCAGTTGACATTCAACATTTGAACAGTTTCTCCAAGAGTATGTTTCTTGAACATAAGCAACCAAAGACAGATTCGTCAGGAAACTCTTGTGGTTGGCTGCGCCCCATAATTGAGGTGTTTATCGGTAGTCATTTGCCCTAAAATGAAGGAGAACTATTTGAAATTACAATAATAGAGGTCATTATTGGGATCTCACATTCTGTCTCAATGTCATTAGCAACCACGGGCTGGCTGAACATACACATACAGTAGTAATCTAAATATACAGATACAGAAGCATATTCAAACCATTACACATAAATACACAAACACACACACACACACACTGTGACTGTGACAGGTAAATGAATGCCATCATGATTACTGAGGAAGATTAAGTTATTTTTGATCTGTTGCCCTTCACCCCACCCATGTACATGTCGTCCTCTCAGGAATCTGTGACATTAATCAAATACTTCTTTAAACATTAAGTTGGTAAAATGAAAATAATCCTGCTTAGTGCTTTGTGAATGTGCACACTCATTTATCTATTTTCAGGTACTAATCGGGAATTGGCTTGCAAGCGCAGCATTCTCTGCAAAGCAGAACAGCCAAGTTCTTCAGCTCTTCCTGGAAGATCCTGAAGCACTTCTAGGGCACACGGGGTAGTTCAATGCTCTTTTCTCTGTTAAATATAAATGCAATACCTTTAGAGAGATACAATCAAAAGGACCTCAACTTTACTTGGTAAGTAACAAAGCAAAGATCCCTTTTCTGATGATGAAACCCACAGTTAGGTAAGCCTTTTTTAACTGCTGTTTGGTAGGAACAAGATCCAACATTTTCAAGTCTTACATAATTATATGGTGGTTAATCAGTCACTTTGGAAGCTCAAAGTAGAACTGCTGTTGCTTTGCACCAAAGTGAACCAGTTTAGGAGGTTAGAATGACACAGATTTCAAATGACACTGAGGCAACATATCCATCTAATCTGGGAATGTCTTGGAGTTCACAAGGAATGTGGCCATCAATAAGAACTTGAAAAGGAAAGGCAAGGATGGATGGATTGATGGATGGATGGATGACTTGTCCCTCCTAAACTGAGGATTATTTTCATTTATTTACTTATTTTTTTAAAAAGTTTGCATATCATTTTCAAATAAAGTAAAGCTAACTTATCACATTTTACAGTGTATTGTTTGCATTGGCTGTGTTTCTGAAAGCCAAAGATTGCCAGACCACAGATTCTACTCAGGTACATTAAGTACCATTTGCAAAATGCAATGTAAATACGCTTGGTTCTATCAGAGTCCTGCTGTGGGAAATAAGTTGGTAGAACATTATATATACAGTATATGCACATATTAAGCAATGGAATTAAAGGTTCTCAAAGCAGTTTGGGTCTTGGGACTAATCACTGGCTAAATGTGGCAAAATGACGAGCAGACGTATTTCAGTGTAAGCTGTTTTTAGCTATTCCCCACTCAGAGCACAAGAATCCTTTCTCTCACTAGGTGTGAACCTGTAAGCTGCATAGGCTCAGCTACACCATATGGCTGCTGAAAGCACGTCACAGTCAACAAGGGTGTTTTTGTGATACAGAGAATCTCTGGGACCAGTGAACTGAAGACTTGGGGGAAACTGATTCCTGCATTATCTCAATTACATATGCCTGATGAAAAAATCATAAAGAGATGTCAAAACTGAGTGTTTTATACAATACAATGACTGTATTAGTGTTAACTTGCATTACAATTTTTTTTTCAAGAATTATTTTGTTTTTATATGGTTTGGCACATAGTACAGCCCAGGTTTACTTTAGTTCTTTTCTACTAAACAATGTAACTAAAAAACGTATAACAATCAAAAATGATTTTGTCCATTTCATTTTTAAACTTTAAAATCAAATTATCTGTGTTTTTTGTGTCATTCTTATAATTCTTAATTGACCAGAGATTGAGTCTAATGCAGCAACCTTTTTTTTTCTCCATACATTTTTCATTTAAAAACGGTTTTAAAACAAATTCAGTGTCCTTCATACATATTCACCATGCATACTAACACATACTCTGACCATGCCTCCTGCACATGTAGACCATAATAAAATCCAGCATTTAACCACATAAACGCTGCTAGCATAGACATCAAGGTCAGCAAAGCCATCAATTCATTATCCATGCTGAATTAACAGTGGATTAGTGTGGATGCTAGGTGAAAAGACAACAAAGGTTGTGTGTTTTGAAATGAAAATGTGTATGGACGTGGCCCAATAATGCCATCTATATACTGATATTTGTGTGTGTGGTGTATGCGCATTTGCTTGTATCCAGGTATCCATCTATCCTTTCTGTGTGTGTGTGTGTGTGTGTGTGTGTGAGTGACTGGCAGGCTCAGCTGTGTTTCCACCAGGTTAGTGACACTGTAATTCAGCCAGGAACAGAGCAGGAGTTGTGCCAGTCCAGGAGAGATAGAGCCAATTACTGATGAAACAAAGAAAACACATTCACATTTCCATGTAACAGCCTGCCAGTATACACAGTGGCCATATTAATCATATTTAATGTGCTACAGGAAATTTCCCATCATGTGAATGTGGATGATCTTTCATCAGTTTGCACCCCACAACCCCCCTTGTCCCAGTTAATTTTATCCAACTTTAATGGATGCCCCAAAAAGTCACTGTGAGAATTGTTCTTTTAAAATCTGTTTTACTTTAAAAAATACTTTGCCTTTTCCCACAATGCCTTTTACAATGCCCTCTTTTTTTTAGCACGCTGATTCTTTTGGCTACCACAGGAGCACAGCAGGGGAATGCCTGTGATGTTGTGTCTCTGATGCGATTTTGTTCTGCCCTTCACATGGCATCATGTCACACCTGTAGCGTTTCAGAAGCAGAGAGTTTTATTTTGAGAATTGAATGGATTCTCTTTGCTTTTCCTGTGTCTGCCTTCCTGCCATCCTCTTTATGCAGCTCGGGGCATCTTCCATCAAATATAGAAATATTGGCTATTTAAAGTGACATGAATTCTGGTGGAATCGCAAGAATTGTCTCTCTGGGCGTAGTCAGCTCTGGTGGGCATATCAGAGCAAGAATATGATGCAGCCAGGGGTGAAGGTGCATTCAAAATTTCACTCAAAAATACAAAATATCTGTATCAAAATCAAAAAAAAATCATCCATTTCATAATAAATAATATTACAATGTACCAGGAAAACTGGTGAAAAAAGTACAAATATTTAGGCCTGTGATCTTCTCTTTATCATTGTAGACTGACATGTAATTTTGGTCAAAACCTGATATCTCATTGTGAAAATGTCATCTTCAACTCAGCAACTTTTTTTTTTTTTTTTTTTTGGGCAAACTAATG